>JABFQD010004299.1:0-11979 GCA_022817045.1 Psix sp. ZL-2020 | reverse complement strand
TTAAGGATGATAATTTTATCATTATTATTCTGAATTTTTGTTACCATAATGTAACACTGATTAAAATTTCGTACTTCATCGCAATATTTAAAATAATTATAAAAAACATGAAAAATCTTTGCATTTCTTAAACATCAATTCTCCATTTTCTTTGTGAAGAAGTTTAATGTGTTTCATCATATTTCACCAGTTTTATTTTTAAATTAATGAATATAATTATTTATTTAACTACGAATCGAATGTGAAAAATGTCCGTTTTATTTAGGTTGATTTTAATGAATTATAAAATAGTTAGAAGATGCATATACCAGATATTTTTAGACTAATTGTACGGCTCTTGTTAATGTAAGATAATGTTCAGAACAAGCATTAGACCTTTTTATTGTTTTTTAAAACTTCATCAGATAAAAATTTGTAACTTACTTCAAAATATTACTTTTCTTATGTTTTTTAAACATTTCAAAATTCAAAAGTGAGCATAAATTCGAATAAGTTTATATTAAAACAATTTTGTTTGATTCGGAAATCGTTATGAAACTTCAGAACTCTCATAAAAGTATTACGAACAGATGATCTTGATATCACGAAAAGTTTAAATTTAACCGTAAATTCAATGTCTATGGGAAATGTATCAACTGAATTAATATTGTACACTATGTACACAAAGAAAAGAACATGAAATAATATTCTTCATAGTAATGTGGGGTCTTACTTAAGCATTTAAAAGAAATACATTTCATATAGGGTGAAAAATATTACAAATTTATCACTGATTACTTCTAAAAGTGAATTATCAAGTTCACTTAAAAAAAAAATTAAAACAAGGAAAAATAATCCCATTGTTCAAAATGGTAATTTTCATCTTTCCTTTGATTTGTAAATCTTTCATGAAAATATAAATAAAAAAAAGTTAACAAAATAATAATAAAGAAGTGAAACTTTCAACAGATAAATATTGAATAATTTTTATCATTTATTAGATCATAAATATTTTACTGTAAACAAATTTATACTTAAATCAACAAAATAGCAAATTCTGAAATATGAATTAAAAACTAAACAATGTTTATAAAGTTCATTTAAGACGTGATGAACTCTCACACACGAAAACATGAAACATTTTTATATTTTCCATGTAACAAATTTTAATATTCATGTATTTTAAATATTTCATATGCATTTATTTTTTCTGTTTCTGCCACGGGTATTAATTAAAAAATATAATTAATTTCAATGTTTACATTTGTATAAAACTATACTTTTTAGTATCCTTGAAAATGGATGAATTGTGAATAATTTTTTATTTTAGTATTAAAAAATCCTACATCTGTTTTAAAATATATTAATTATAAATATTAAATTTAAAGTTATTTATTATTATCAGTAAACGAATCAATAGCCTATCTTCGAAACTGCTCGCTGAGCTTATTGTTCCAAAGTACAGAAAAGCTTTGATTTTACAGGAGAGATAAAATCAGTACCGATATTCAAACACTTATCACTATAGAACCAGTGCAATTTCGTAAAAGATAATAACCAATATTCTTCATATCTCCACTAATCTCCAAAAAATGCTCTTTAATGTTCAAAAAATACAATCAGATATTTTAAAAACAGTAATCAAAGGGATCAGTAATTTTACAAATAAATAATTATTTTAAGTTTCCTACAAATGTATGCCATAATCAAATTCAACTGATACTAACTAATGATTTAGCTGACATATTGAAAAACTGCATATATTTTTTGTATAATATATTAATCGAAAATCATTTGGATTATAATAAAGATAAATTCATTTATAAATGAATTATAATGGTTATCTGTAACTGATTTTATTTCTCTTAGTATTCTCTGATCTAGAATTATTTTTTATTTCTACAATAAAATGAAAATTAAAGCTTGTTATGTAATGTGCCACAATTGAAATGTGAATACAAAAGATATTTATGAAGTTACAACAGTATTGACAACATATTAATAGATAAGATATTGGTAGATATTTTATGTTCGATTAACATAAATGTTTGGTATAACCAATTGATATCCTGAGTTATTCAAAAATAATTTTTATTTTTTGTTTTTTTGTAATATAAATCTTTAGAAGAGTCACCATGTCCAATAGTCTTCATTACTTCATATCCGATATGGTCTAGTGGCTAGGATACCTGGCTCTCACCCAGGAGGCTCGGGTTCGATTCCCGGTATCGGAATTTTTTTGCTTTTGCTATAAAAATATAGATGGCAATACAAATTATTTAATTTAATTTTTATTTAATTGTATTCATTTCATTTTTGTTACTTTCTATAAAATTAAAAATATATATTGTTAATAACAATTAAGTTGAATTTAGTTCGTTTAACTGCAATAAGGTTATAATTTTTTTTATTTCAAAAATTTCGGTTACAAACATATCGATTTTATGAATATAATTTTTTTTCTTCACACATGAAAATATCCAATAAGTTAATCATAATAATAAATTTTTTCTTCATATACTTTCTATTTGTTTAAACTATTTTTTTTGCGTATGAAATGAAATAATATAGATAATTCATAAAAAGAATCATATCCATAATGCAAAATAGCTTGTATAACGAATTAACTTTTGAGTAATAGATCGTAAGTAATATTTCTTCAACAAATTTTAGTTTTTTTTAATTAAATCAATTATATTGTATCTAGAATACTTTACCTCGAGAACTTTTATAAGCTTTGTATGTCTTCTCACGGTAAGAGACTTATTAGAACTAACTAAAAATATGAGATTTCCTTCGTCAAATAGCATTTTCATACGTTAGAACATCTATTCCTTTCTTTTCAGTACATACCATTCACGTTCATACCATAAATCTAGTAGGAACCGAAGATCATAAAAATAAGCAATTCAAAAGAAAAGTAAATATAAATAAAACTTTCTCTAGCACAACTTTTGGTATTTTTTCGTAATATCAAACTAAATACGTATTGAAAGAGATTTTTTATAAACGTGTGATACTAATATATATCACATTTAGATATGTTTTATAGAAATTTCAAGATATTAATTACTAATAAATTAAGTCATACTTATAACATGATAAAACTATATTTTTAAAAAATAGAAATAAAATATTTTTTCCTCTTTATTTTTTAAATGATAAAATGAAAATGACTGAAACTAAGTATTTTTTAATATACTAAATTATAGTGTACACTTAAATTCAATTAAATTTTAATTTCATTAATTTTTCTCAATGAATAACTGATGTTATTTTTGTACTGTTAGTATTACAAAGAGTCCAATGTAAAAAATGGTAATTTGTGTTTGTATATAACTATTTAAAATAATTAATAAATTCAAAACAACTTATTTAAAATGATCTTTCTATAATGGAATACCTTAATATACCTTCGGCAATGTAGCGACAAATACTGCTCTGTTCGGTGCTACCATCTGGATTGAAGAGGTATAACTACAGTTCACTTTAATTCACGCTTAAATATTTTGCGTTCACTTTTACTAATTTAGAATTTGAGATCAATTTTCATATTGAAGAATATTATTTTTTTTTATGTGCAATGGTTTAGTACATGATATATACTTATATCATATATGTATATGATATGTATATAATATTTATATATGTTATAATACATAATTATGAATATATATTATTATAATATAGTTATTGTTTGTATTTTATAAATTTTTCTATTGTATATAATGTATTAATTAAAATTTTATATTCATCATTTTAATATTAAATTAATTAATTATTATTCTTAATTATTTTTATATTTTTTCTTCCTAGGAATTCCTATCATTATTTTAAATCTATAATTTTAGATAAAAAATAGTTAAATATATTATTATCAAATAGTTGAATTTATTTTCATTAGAAACAGTGCGGTAATAATTGTATACATAAACAGAAATCAGTTAAAAAATTATCCAATAGAGTACGGATATTATGAAAAGAGCGATTTAATGTAAATTGAATGTCGAAGTTCATAGAACAAAGGCAAAATGTCAGCATACCGAAAGCACAGAAACAGAAACTATGGTAGAGAAAGAGAATCCTTTCCCGCAAAGTTGTTTCGAAGTTCACGGAACAATGGTTGTATGTGTCCATAGGACCCCTTTCGTCTATTTCTCCATTCTATAGTCATGTACACTGGCACACAACAGCATAGTGCTGACCAGTGTTCGCTCGAAGATACGGTTGACGTGCTGACCAGTCCTGTATCAAACCCCGTCTCTCCACTTCTCATTCAATTTCTATTTCTACGTTTCAACTCGTGGCTCTTGATATACCTACTTCTATTCTTGAGTGCCCATTGTCTTTATTTTATCTAAACGATTTTTCCACTATTAACATATTTCATCAAACTTTCATTAGAGTTGGTAACAAATTTACTTTTCAGTTTATATCTCACTGTATTACACTATGAATTGTTAAATAGAAGAAAACCTTAGTAAATATTCACTTCATTCTTTCGATTCGTTTCCTCAACGGGACAAATTCCAATCTTTAAAAACATTTTATATAGTACAAAGCATTTCTCCAAAATGAATTCGAATCCCGAAGACATTATCCTTTATCTGTCTCATATTTATTTATCAATGGTAATCGATGGAATTTTAACACTTCTTCCCTCGCTCTGGATGTCGTGAAGGGGTGGCGTAAAGAATTGGCAAATGTTCGAGAGCTCCATTCAGAATGAATAAAGACGAGACCGATCGTCGAGACATCGTGGAAGGATCTTGACTTACAAAAAGAAAGGGTTGATTCCCCTTTCGTTCGAGCGAAGATCGGTATCGAAATTTATTTGACGCTTTTATTAGCATTGGTTCCCTTGCGCGACGCCTTTAAACCTCTAAGAGGGTAGAAGTCTTCGGTGCCCCGTGCAAAATAATTGCATGGTATTTGGCCATGGCGTAAAACCCTTGCTTTTTCTCGTACTCTTATCTTAATGAAAGTCCATAAATAAGGAACTTAATGCCATGGCGGCAGCTGGGAAAAAAACCGCGGTGTGTCGAATTACAGAATTCTTCTTGTTATTCAACGATTATTTCTGATCTTGTTTCACTGTTGAGACAACATTTATCTGAGTGTTTTGTATCAATTCAATTCAACATATAAAGCGATTTGATGGAAATCAAATTTCGTTTAGGTTCATTTTTAGATGGAAAATGAAGAAAGAAATGTCACGCATCAATGAATGCAAATGTAGTTTCCCCAAACAAGGTTAATTCTTCGCAATGAAATGTCTTTCGATAAATTCGTCGAAATCTCGAGGGAGCGAGGACGTCAGCTCTTAAGACAAGAAAAAAGTTTGGTCAAAGGGTTGAAGCGCAATAAAAAAGGGGTGAAACTGCATCGATAAAAGGAGGACGCCAATAATTCATTGACAAGAATCTCATTGGGATGATAATAGTTGCCATTTTCTTCACCGAAGTGGTGTCCCCTTTGACAAAGACGCGGTTTTAAAAAATAATTATTTTTAATTTGTGACCACGATAAGGACTTTATTGTTCCTTGCTATACGAATATAAATGCCTGTGTGCTAGCTAACGAAGAGCAATGTCTGAATGTCGTACTTCATGCTAATTTTATTGGGGCTGCCTTTGGTATTCTTTATCTTTTTTAATTGCTATTTAAATTGCCTGTGGCAATATTACCAAGCTTATGAATTCGTATAATCAGCTAAATAATATGTATTCCATACTTCTATACATTCTTTTAAGTAAATTCGCAGCAGAAATCAATTTAAACGTAAAGTTGCTTCGAATTTGTCCTCATATTTACGAAACAAGCTATTAATGGAATCATAAATACACGAACGACGGGAGAATTGATTGAGGTTTGTATTTGTATAAGTAGCAATTAAACTTGATGCATAATATGGAATTTATTAAGTTCTTATTCAACGTTTGTGATTCTTTCCAAATATTTGTATTTCCATTGGCTTGCAATTTTTCTCATTCCAGCGGATAAATAATATGAAATAAGAAATAAAATGTATTCAATATAAGCAATTTCTATAATCAGTAGACGTCCCAAATATGTATTCATCACAAAATGTTATTTAATTACAGTTCCTTCAATTTACTCAGTTATTGGAAAAATATTGGCTTTTTTATACTCGAAACTAGTTTTATTTTTATTTAATTATTGATTAAATTGATATGTTCTTAAATCAACACAGACTCAATTTTCTAATGTGTAACATTAATCATTTTACTAAACATTTTTAGTCATATATATATAGAGTTCAAGTATCATAATTTACAATAAGTCGAACATTATTTTATTACAAATCAATAACTACCTGAAAAATATAGCCGTATTAGAAATCTAAGATTATACAAACTCTGAAAAATAATAATGGAAAATATGCCAAACACGAAATAAAGTTTGTCTATTGTCAATTCATTTAAGTCTATTTATTTTTTTTTCAGTTCCGCTAATGCAGAAAATGTCAGAAAATGCATCTCTCGTATCTGACACAGCAAGTTTATTCAAGAACCTGGGGCATTCGTTGAAGTTTGCGTTGCGAATTGCTTGAGGTCTCGCAACGACAATCGGCGTCGTGTTTCGTGGATACACGGCGTGCTGCGTCGGAATCGCCCATTGAAACGGCAAGTGAAATATACGAAATAAATCTTGCAAGACCCCATTCATTGTAGACAATGCCGCGTCCAGTCCCGTGGACGTTGTCGAGGGTGGTTGCTGTATTGTGTGACGTCGAGAAATGTGAACTCGAACGTGCCTTCACCCTGCCGAGCATTTTCGCGTTTCCCTCTTAGCGCGACCATTTTCACATCGTATACATACACGCGCGACCCTTTATTTTAAACGAAAAATCAAATACAACGCTCGGTTCAATCGTTTTATTTGTTCTCGTGCTGGTCTTAATTCATTAAGGCCTCACTGAAGATGTAAATGAACGTTTTCACGAAACATTTTTCACTTTGTGGTAAATGTACTTGTTAACTTAGGACCAGAGCAATTCAATATTTGCGTTTATTTTAATATACATTCTTTGCAATTGATCTCAGAAACATTTGGCCGAATAAAAAAATCGCACGAACTTCGAGCTTTCATGAAAATATTTTTATAAAAAATAGTAATATTAAATTGTAATAATTTTTTCTCGCTTTTGTCAATTGAGAAATTAATGAATATTTTAATTAATAATTATGTATTATATGTACAAAGGTATTAAGTGATTTCATACAATTGGACTAAAACTAACATAGCTTTTTATTACAGTGAATCTCGGTGCTGTCTAATGCTGAAGAAGTACCAAGTTATTTAGAAGCTAAGCAAGACATGACACGACATTATCTAATTCGGCATAATTCCTAATGTATGCTAGATAAAGGGCGCATGTTGATGATGCGATACGAGTAAATGGCAGGGCTAACGAGATATATTCAATAACGTAATGGAGTCGAAATCGAATGTCATAAGTCGAATGATTAGTCGTTTGTCGGGGTTCGATAGACCATGTTCCTTGGTTCGGCGGGGTAATATTGATTAACGCGAGAATGCCCTGGGTGCGTAATCCGACTCGGCCATAAACAGATCAGCTCCAGGCTAAATCCAGCGCAAATTGTTACTAATTCGCATCTTAATAATGACCACGTCAGTGGCGTCACCGTATCTCAGAACGCAGCAAATTAGCCGCGATGACAAATGATGGTTAGCGTGCATGTATGCGCGTCGACTAACCCTTGCGAGCGCTTCTCGAACGTGACCGTTCTTGTGACATAGTCGCTACCGAGCTTACGATTGTAGGGGTGTATGCTTGCACGTTCACGCGTGCTTGTGCTCCGACGGATTGTTAGGTATGAATCCTCCGGACATACCGTAACTGAACCACCAATACCACTGCCTATTCAACATGTGCAACCGTCAACGTGACCAAATACAATCAATCAAATCAATTAATGATTCAATTGGACTGTCGTGTAGAGATAGCTTGCATTATTTCTTCTATTTGTTTGAATGATTTGAATTATGTATTATACATTCCATATTTTAATTATTTAATCAGTCGTCCATCTTTTTTAAATTAAATTATTCGAGGTTATTAGAACGTAAATAAAGCGTTGGTTATCTCTGAAAGTTGATGTATTTGATATGCACCATCAAAAAGAATTCTTTTTTTAATCCAAATTATTATTATTGCTTACCAAAGGTCTGCTATCGTTTGTAGCTATTCAGTTTGAAATATGTCAGAATCACACATTCGTTCAATTCATTCTGATAGATTAATCCTTTTAGAGTATGTTCAAATCAGAAAGACTCGTCCTACTGAAATCTTGTTAAAAAATGTCATGTTTTATTTAAAAAATAATAGTGTTTCAAATAATTACTCACAAATACTTGTCTATTTATTAATATAAAATATATCGAGTCACGAATTTATGACACATTTTTTTGTTTGGAAAATTGTAATTTTCCTTCAAATAGTTGTTTTTCTTGAAACAAATTGTGTTACAACAGAGATATTAATCAAAAATTGCAATCAGTTGTAGGTCTAACGTAACGTTTGCCATACCAGCAGCCACGAACATGATATCGAATGTCACTCGCAGGATCCGTCGTTTCATCGGCCGATTCAACCACATGTCATTGCGGTAAGATCTCCACCTGCCTATCTATCTCTGATTTTCCGTACAGGCGTTTCACCGGACTCCCTCCGGATATCGTGAAATTTGGTTTCATTTGCATAGCAATACTTTGCGCTTCGTGCAATGCGATACGTTATTTTATGACACGATCATCGAACACCAGCCACGTCACACAACTCTTTAAGATACAATGTCGCAGTTTTATACATTTTTATAAATACAAATATAAAATCCGACATTAACGTTTAGCTTAAAAGGGTTTATTTATAAAATAGAATACATTAAAAGTATCAGCAGAAATAAATATAAATTTTGTTCGTCATTTTTATAGAAAGAAACTGTTTAATTTTATTACACACTTATTCAAAATTCGTTAATAGAAAACAAAGCTACTATCTACGTCACTGAGCATTGGTGTTCGTCTTGCAGCATCGAGGGTGGAATTGTATGACGTCATCATTTGCATACGACGCACCAATGTTGCTGGTTCCATTTTCTCTCGATATGGATGCCTCCACAGTTGAATGTATACCCCCCTTGCCCTCGGTTGCCTCCATGATTCGTATCTGTCTAATTATTGTCGCGAATCCTGGTCGTCCGGTCGCTGTGATATACCGCATGCTAATAAGCGACTAAAGACCCGGCAACCATACTACGCAACGCATAAATCTTAACGACCATTTCTGCATCTCGAAATGTTGGTTCAATGATCGTCTTGGGAGACATGACAAATTCGTTCTTATTATTATTGTCATCTTATTTGACACTTCGGCCGTAATTAGATTAACTTTTTAATGTATTTTATAAAGCCTATACCGAGCAGGCTTTGACTTTCTTATGGCCCCCTGGAATGGTCTCTGGCGAATATTTATCATTCACTTTTATCGCAGCCCTGTTTTTGTTTGTACGAATTTCCATTTCCTCGACAAAACTACCGTTTGCTTCAATCAATTTTCTTACGTAGACAAAATATTTTTTCTAGTGAAATTAATTAGCGTTTCTGAGACGCTGTAGAAGAAATGTTTAATATTCTTTTGAATTGGATCAAATAATCTTTTAATAAAGGATTGACTGATCGATCGATTATTTTTAAAATCGTTCTATCAGATTTGATATTTGCAAATTTATTTCGTTGTAGAAAGCTGGGAATGCGAAATTTTGTATTGTAAACTTGAGTCCATTTAAATTTGCATTTAATGCAGTATAATGAATTTTATACAAGGCGCAGTGTAAACGCTGATGAATAAATGATTGTTGATTTAACCTTTGGCTGGAGATCTGAGACCAATATAATTTAACTCACTCAGTGTATGTTTTCTATGTGTAGCAATAATGTTTAAAATTTTTCATTTATTCATTTCGTTTTAGGCGCGCAGATATTTCGAAACAATGTAAATGTTACTGCAAATTTATTGAGATGTACTTATCCCGCGGCTGATTTATGCGACTTACACACCAAATCAATGAAATAATTAATCTAAGATTAAGGCGCGGCAACTAATGCTTTGACCCACGGCTTTCATTTTCCGTAAAATGAAAATGATTATCTACAATTGAACGAACTGAATGAAGTACGGTGAAAACAATGAAAAATGTTCGTTTGATCGGTAAATGAACAAGTACAAAATGTTTATACAGCAATTGGGATACAAAATCGAGTGCCAGTTTGGGGAAACGCAGGAATGTCGAAGCCATGAAATTGTCAGCGTGAAATGTGTAATCGGATTTGAAACAACGCTTGTTCGATGCAATATAACGAACGTCTATTGATAGAACGTGATCCATAGGTCCGATGTTACGAATAGCGATAGAAATGCATAGCCTTTACATTGACAAATATACGGATAAACGTGTGTACGTGCAGACTATATCCTCGCTGGCGTTTCAATGCGGGTGCATCCCTCTCATATGTGCACACGGTTTCAGCTGGTCGACCGCTGCGCGTGATGCAACACTGACCACACATCAATTCACTGCAAATGGACATCAATACTGGTAATTAATACATCGCACCTCTTCCATCCCTCGCATGCTGGCATCTCTTTCTCTCAGCTACAGCATCTCTGTCGCTCTTTGTCTGATCCGCTTGGCTTGTATTGCACGCTCATCGAAACGCACTCGCTTGCTTCCCTTACTAATGTCGGCATTTTGACCATATATTTGCATGTAAGTGATATCTATGTTAGCGGATCCGATTGACGGCTCTTGACTCAAAAGCAAGGCAAATCAAGCGTTTGCAATGTGCGCTGTAAATGCAGCGGCCGCTGAGCTTTGCAAATTACAAAATCAGATTTTTATTAGAAAGTTTAAAAACGGGTATATATATAGAAAATATAAGAAAAATTGCATTGTCAAGGTGTCACTTCTAATATTGTATGACTGAAAAATTTGTACGAGTATGATTTATAGTATATTTTGAATCTAATAGTGTTATTTGTAATTCTAAATGTAGGGAGAAGTTTATTGTTGTATTTTGATGAGGAAATTTAGAATTGTAATAAATATTACGAACTTATAAATTTTCATATTATATATAAATTGTGTAACTGTGTCCGATTTTCTATATCAAAGAGTTACTTACATGCTGTTACATTTTGCAGCAATGTCGCCAGAAAGGATAATGTGTATTTTGGCTATTTTCTGCTACGGTGATTTTGATTGTTATTCATTAAACTTTCCATTTTTTCAAATTTACTGTTTCTAATTATTAAGTAATTTAATTATTCGTTGAATTAACTAGTTTTTAATAAAAAAATATTTTTATGTGAATATTAAAAATAGAGTTTTGCGATTGTCATTCATTTTTATATATCAAAATTGTATATTTCGTGGTAGGTTTTCTTAACATTTACTTATAAGATTAGTGTCGCAACATTCTTTCGAAGAATTATTATATAATGAATATGATATACTTTATTATATTTATTTTTTTTTTTATTGAAAATTTGATGAATTCAAATATCTTAAGATAATTTAATCTGTTTTGATATCTATCCTAATGATGTTTATTTTGAGGTTAAAAATTAAAGCATACACATTTATAAAATAATGATTCAAGAATTGTTGTTTTTTCATTTTTTATTTATAAACTGCTAGAAATGAAATCACATATTACGATATGTTTGTCAAAATTTAAAAATTAATCAAATATTAATTTGAAATTAATTGTGAATATTAATTTGAATATTAATTGTGAAACTATGACATGAATTATGTTATATGTATATATCATTTAAATATTTAATCTACTTAAATCTATGATATAAAAACATTGAAGTAACGAAAATTGTTATAGGTTATTTAGAACCTTTAATAATAAAAACATTATTTACATATTTCAGATGTGAAATGA
>JABFQD010004298.1:0-11981 GCA_022817045.1 Psix sp. ZL-2020 | reverse complement strand
ATTGTAATCATGCAATCAGTATATAAATGAGTAAATTCGTAAATATAGAAATATGCAATTTAACGTGATTATTCATGCAATTTTATTGTAATATATTATAATAAGTATTATGCAAATTGTGGTAGCAGCGTGTGGTCCAAAAATCGTCAAATGTGATGGAATGAAATTGAAGAAATGATTCGTAAAATAAAAATACAAATTTGATTGCTTGATATAATTTTGCCTTGTTAGAACGTGATTGTGCAATTGTCTATTAATTCGAATGCTATTTGTTATACCACCTCTATTGTCTACATTTCCATGCGATGTAACGATCATTGTTTAGTGCAAATTATTTCGTTTGCAATAGAATTAATTAAACCATAATTTAACTTACTGCTGGTAGTCGATATTTCAGAAGGTTCAAGCTTCTTGAACGGTTTAACCGTTTCTTGTGTCGTGGGTTTTACCGTTGTTGTAACTGGAATTCCCCATTAAACATGCAACATCGATGCAAAAATAATAATGAAAATCAATGAAACAATATTTAAGACTGCTTTATCAATTAATAGCGTTTAATATTTATTGTGTTATTAACTTGTGTAATTTGATGTTTCGAACAAAATGCTAATCAAATATGCAAAACACTATTAATTGTGATAATTTACAATTTATCTGCGTCGCATTTTGTTGATCTCGAAAAAGCGCTAAAAGCTGTGGTGTAAAAACTTGTCATCAATTCATTAGACGAGATATTCATTTTAACTTACACCTGGCGATTTCAAGAAAAATGTAGAACCGAAATGATGAATAAAATATGAGGAACGAGATAAACAAGCGTGTAAATGTAATTTTGCATTTCTTATTTTAAATATAAAAATGAATAGCTTTTTTCAGCTTCGAACAAAAATGTATACCACTTTTTATGAATAGCAAAGTTGAAATTACGTCATACTTTTGAAGTAACTTTGCAAGTTTTCCTTAATAAGAACTGAAATGAATTTTACTTATAAACTGTAATTTTTGACCCAGCTAATAAGAGCTGATTCAAAATAAGTTCTATGCGTGACGCTGTTCGGTAACAAAATCTGACAGAGCAAAACATTGCAAAATGAATGATTGGATTATGAATTATTGATAAACTCAAATAAGATGCTAATTTGAAATTAAAACTATATGTATTTGTTCAAATATTGGATAAATGGAATAGTTCGTTTGTCGAGAAGATAACAGAGCGAATAATTAACAATAATTAAAATCATCAATGTACAGTCATAAATCATGATTGTAAATTGTGTTTCGTAAAGTAAATCAATTATCACGGGCAAAAAATCAAAATAATCAATATGAATGCTCTGAATGATCAACAAATTATTGCTTATTGATTTAACTGTTGCTTAAGTCCTATTGATTTATATTCTTAAATAATTGGCTCAAATATTAGCGGAGTGCAAGCAGCATTTAATATCCAGCATGAGGGAATCAAAAAGCGATTATGTAAACTGCTCTTAAAGGCGCATCCAAAGGCTCCGGGTGATAAGAGACATGACAAAATTTAATTTCGTCACACCTTTTAAACCTGTCCAATTTACACCTTTTATTAACCTGTGTCGTAATCATTTCAAAAACAACTTCATTTCATTAAACCTTTCCATTACAAGTAACTACATTATTTTTCCAACTATTTTATTTCATCAATCTCTGAGAGCAGTTAAAAATCTAATTATCTAAGCATCTGCAACATTGTTCAGTCATATACATGCGCGCCGGGAATTCGAAGCATGGCATTCTCTGTAAAACTGGATCTATCTTTGGGTTTATCAGTACATTTCTCCAATGAAATCATTGAACGTATGATATGATACAAGTTTAATAAATAACCATTCCACGTCAAATCTTCATGCCACATCGGCCCAGTAAGTACTTACTAGTGAGTCGGACATTCAGGTTTGACTCCAGGAATTATTTATTTTGAAGTTTGAAGTTTGACTCTGAACATAAGGCAACTATTGTCTTACCGTTTTCGACACACATGAGCCCATCCGGAAGTAACCGCAGGCCGTCTGGACAAGCACAACTCAGGAGAGGTGATCGTGCATTGATTCTTGGAGCTGGTAAACAGAGGTGACTACAATGGCCATTTACAGCTTGGCACTGGTTAACACCATCCGGTTGTCTGTAGGGATGGTAAACATGCACTGCCATTGGTTGTTGAGCTGACTTCAAGGACGATATTACTTGGACATCTTTGCCATTGAATTTATTTGCTTTATAAATAGTTGCTTTGTCCCAGTCGGTCCAATAAACATAGTCCTCGAAAGTTGTGATACTGAATGGATGGCGTAAAACGTCCAACGAGTGCAGTATCGTTCTTCTTCCGGTGCCATCATAATTACAAGACCCAATAATGTTTAGTTTCGCGTCTACCCAGTAGACACGAGCTCCTATCAGGTCGAGAGTTAAACCGTTAGGCCATTTTACATCCACGCCAACTATCACCTGGGAACACGAGATAAACCTGATTAATCTTTCGCTGAGGATGTTGATTCTTCTAAAATTAACTTAATGTTGATATTTCGATGAAATGTTAATTTCAGCTAACGTAGACTTTTGGTGATATTAAGAATAAACATTGGATTCATTGCCAGCTGTATCTTAACAGGTATTCCGAAACTAAATTATTGGTAAATTAACATTCATTCAATATTGAGCAAGGTCTATTGATTTATATGTGACGTAACCTTGATTCAACATTTGAACATGATTAATGCGATTCAACAGAAACATTATAGTTATACTGTGTATTAACTTATAATTTTATTTTATACGAAATTAGAACGTTAAATATTAAATTGTTGTTGAGTTAGTATTGATGAACATGTATTGATTACAATAATTTAACGGTTAATCAACATTGGAATATTAATATTACAGGTCGTATCATGATTGAAATTTGACTGTGAATCAAATTTCGGGCTTGATTGAATAGTATATTTATTTTTACATCAAGCTTCATTTAATAATGGAAAAGCTTTTTTATTCAACAAAGAACATTCGCTGTTGATACACCTTTGATTTAGGTTCAGATTATTTTACATTTAGTAATTGAACATTTGAAAACTGATTCAATTTTGAAATCAATATTGCTTTAAATCTGAAAGTTCAATAACAAATCGCACATGATATCGAATTGAACAAACTTCATCATTTTCATTTTGAATATTCGAAAGTTGCCTCACTTTGAAATTGACATAAATCGCGAATTTAAAATTGATTTCAACGTAAGAAATGATTCAAAACAGTTTGCGAAATAGAATTTACTTAATTCAAAGGTTATTCAAATTTCGATTAAAATCAATATATCAATGGATTAACTATTTTGACTAGATACGTGTTTCTTAGTCCAACATCAAAAAGTAATTTGTGCCAAATTGATTTCTAGGAATCATTTTTTCATATGGCCAATTCGCGGGAAATTCAAAAATAAATACTTCTGATTTTTATATAAGCTTTCCAAGTGCTCTTTTTAACAACACACACTTATTCGACTAAACTTTGAAGCACCATAGATTTATTTATGATATCAAACGTGAAATCAAGTTACCAACTTTGCACAGCAGCGAGTAATTTAAAATAACACAATTGTCATTGTTTTTATCAAACGACATTTATTTAACTGATGAGATAAATTATCATACCGATCTATGGGTTCCATCCATTCCAACACGCTCGATCCGCGCTTCTTGTCCCCAATCAGTAAAAAACATCCAACCTTCCAAAGGGTTCAAAGCTATCGCTCTTGGTTCTTGCACGCGATCCGTTATTAATGTCTTTCTCATGTTGCCTTCGAAGTTGGCTAGTTCAATAGTATTCTTAGCTGCATCTGTCCAGTAAATGTGGTTATATATCCAATCTACAGCCAACCCGTCAGTGTTCGTTAAATCTTTGTCGATAACAGCAATTTTTTCCGTCCCTTCATCTATAGGCGCTCTGCAATTTTGAAGCTATTAAAAAAATATAACTTAGGAATAAAAAAATGACAAAAAATAAGTACGAAAAAATAGCATCTACGATGCAAGCAAATTGTCTACTTAAACATTCAAAAACAATCTTTGCTCATAGAAAATTCTTTCACAAAATATTAATATCCAATTTACTTGTAAATCTTATTCTCTCGAACATCACTCCAGAATATCATTCCAGTCCTGAAGACGAAATCTAGCGCTGTTGCCATTTTCGTGTTATTTACAATGGACGTCATTTCTTGACGGTCAAGGGCAATTTTGCGGATGTCATGTTGTCTCGCAAATAGGAGACTGGCATGTCCTTCAGATGCTTTGCATCGCGTTAAATTTTGCAGATCCCGTAAATAGCCTGGCATACAACTGCACTTGAAGCCGCCTTTCTCATTTGTACATATTTGCGAGCACCGTCCAGGCTGGAGGCACTCATCAACATCTGTAAACATGATATTTTATTGCAGCAAAGAAAACTGTTTGGAATTGCAATAAAAACATAAACAATTGCAACTCACCGTCGCATGTTCTGTTGTCAACAAGTCTGTAACCCGGATTACAGTCACACCGGTAACCTATTGGCAGATCAATGCATATTTGTGAACAGCCTCCATTGTTTTTTGCACACTCATTAACATGGCACAGTTCTTTACTTTCATCCTCCCAACCAATACAGTCCTTTTTGTTATCGCAGACATTCTCAATAGGAATGCATGAACCTGGACTGCATTCAAATTCGGTCAGCACGTTACAGCTAATCAACTTAGAGGTGCAATTTTTTTCATCACTGCCATCTGCGCAGTCAGGGTTACCATCGCAATACAAATGACCTGAAACAAACATTCGTTCATGTATTTTTAGCTCGTACAAAGATGAACGACTCGCGCATATAATTGATGCAATTTCCACAGATTTAAACAGTCCGTTTGGAATGTTTATTTGATTACACAATATTTGATGAAACGAATTGATTTAGCATTAAGAGTTTAGTATCATAGAGCTCTAGATTTTGAATTGACCTTAATGATTCAATGTTGAATCAATTTTGAAACACATAGTTCAATTCAAGTGGTATGTTAACGTTTTGTTTACGCGAAATAAAGTCAACATTTTGTACGTTAAATTAATCAAATCACCACTGTTGGTTGAATTTTAAACAAACGAATGTTGATTTAAATGCAGTACATATTTTATTGAATATAAAATATTCTTAATTGAAATACAAGCGACTTAATTTTGAATTCATTTGATGAACTTTCTGGATAGAGTTATAAAATCTACTGTGAGATGATGTTGATTCGTTATTGAAACATTAACATTTGTACGAATTTGATTTGATCTTGATAAAAACGTCAATTTGACTTTATCAGATATTGGATCAACACTAATTAAATAACGATTTTACGGTAATATAA
Source organism: Psix sp. ZL-2020 (assembly GCA_022817045.1). Classification (NCBI taxonomy): domain Eukaryota; kingdom Metazoa; phylum Arthropoda; class Insecta; order Hymenoptera; family Scelionidae; genus Psix; species Psix sp. ZL-2020. The sequence continues at coordinate 6,571 of JABFQD010004298.1, read as the reverse complement.
TATTGATTTAACGTTAAAACATTAATTTATTCATTTTAGTCATTCAATTTGACCACATTTATAAAATGTGGTAAGATTGCTATTAAACGCATACTACTTAAATTAACTCAACCAGCTGAACTCAAAATTAAAGATTGCTACCATTAAACAGTATTAACTAAGCTGAAAAGTCGACATTAAATGTCTCAAAACCAATTCAATAAATATATTCAACTCAACCTTATTTCATCAAACATATTTCAGATGTTTGATTTGGAATTAATTTATTTTCGATTCGACCAACATTATTTTGAGACATTAGTGAAAAAATCGATGCAATCCGAAAATAAGTAAATCAAAACGAATACGAATTCACCATCGATCAATCACATCAACTTCGTTTCTCAAAGTCTTCAAAAGCTGATTTATTTTCAAATTCAAATTGACCCGATTATAATACAAAATTCGTTCAATAATAAAACTTTAATATAACAGACATAAATTCAATTCAACATGAATCAATTTATTACATTGATTTCACTATTAAATCGACTTTAATTCAATTATGTTATATCTGAGAAATATCGCCGAAATATGTGACAGTAGATTAATATTATATATAAATTAATATTAATATTATAGTAGATTATAAATTAAATATCACCATACCAGAAATACACGTCCGGTCGTCGCACTGAATTTGGTCAGCTCTGCATTTGATAGTAAGACAGGTCTGCTCTGATTCGTCAGAACCATTAGAACAGTCGTTATCGCCATCACACATCCAGCTTTTGTGGATACAATTAATCATGTCATTGCAGTCAAATTCGTGTGCGGCACAGTGACTCTTTTGCTTAACAGTTTTATTAAAGCAGTCCTTTTCGTCAGATTCGTCAGCACAGTCTGGATCACCATCGCATCGCCAGTTCAAATTTATACAGTAATCACCACATGAAAATGAACTGTCAGGTTGACAAGTCATTGGTCCGCAGTCCTTCTCATCACTGCCATCACCGCAATCATCATCTCGATCGCAAACCCAACCTTGCTGAATACAATGTTTATTGGCACAAGTAAATTCGTCCGAACGACAGGTCTCATCTGCAGATTCAAAAAACGTCTTTTTTACGAAAAAGATCTGAATGTAAGAACTGAAATTCATTTAACAAAAATGTGTGACTGAAAAATAATAGTGAGTGATGAATTGATATAGATCTTTTGGAGGTCTGATTTATGAAAAGGGATAGACGGGAGGATTCGTTTGATACGAATCCTTTCATGAACTATTTCATGTTTGAGAAATGAAATTTTCTTGCGAATTTTTCGAACTGTTCATTAAATTTAATTAGTAATTATTATCCTTTGATATGAATCTTTTGAAAAATGAAGAACAAAGTTTCCTGAACATAATGAATTCAAGAGCATGTCGTATGTTTGATATCATTTCATTTTGCGCGTGATAGATATTTTAAATGTGCATATTATGAACCCATTCAATTATGAAAATCTTCAGATTTTTATGAGCGATCTATAGAGAAATGTCCGTTACTAGTTATTAATTAAAATAATTTAATTAATATCAATAACAGACATTTAGCCAATGAAAATTTGGTTAATGATGATTTATTGAAAATAAGCTTCAAAAGCAGTGCTAAGTTAAAACCAGTTATTTAAACAGTATTTATTGCTCCTTCGCAAAAGTGAATAATTATTCAATCTTAATAAAAAGGAAATCATTTACCTTGATCACCCAAAAGGAACTGTAATTCTGTTTCAACTAATTAAACGTTAACATACAAAAACTCAAGAAAATATTTCAATCAAGTTTGAAATATTTGCTAAAGAACATTTAATAGAAGTTCATTTAGCTCTCAATTGATTTCTCATTAGTGTTGGATGAAAAATTACATTTGAATATTATTTCCTTGCAAAATAACATTTAATATTGATTAAATGTTGATTAAACATTAATCCGCGATTAATTCCGTATAAATATAAAGTTTCATTTACAGTCTGATTTAATATTAAATCAACACTGTGCTAAAATGTATATAGTTATTTAACGTTTAATTATGGTTGAAAAATGGTTGCTCCTCTTTTACGTATTGATTTTGTTCAAGTTGCAAACTATATATTTTTGAAATGCATGAAAAACATTTAGTAATTGAATATATACAAAAATATAAAACATTTCAGTTCGATTATGATTTTTATTTATACAAAAAGTGAACGTAGAACGCAAAACCGTGATGTCTGAGTTTACAGAAAAAAAAACTTTTACATCACTGAATGTAAATGATCAAATTCAGAAAGTAATATGTTTATATTCAGTATTTTTCTTTGAAAAATTGTCCATGTTTATTAAAATTAACATAATACTTTTACGAACATTTTACTGCATTTCCCATGTTGAATAGCTTTACTTTTAATACAGGTCTTTAACATACGTGAAAATTCCCGTCCAAACAAAAACTCGGCAGAACCGAAAGTTTGACGATTTAAAGTTTACACATAGTCAGTTTTTTTGATCGGTTAAAAGTGTTTAAATATCAAGTTGTGTTTATTTCTTTGCTACGATGCATTTAAATGATCGTTTCATTTCTGATGTTGTTTATTCAAAGCTTTTTCATCAACAAACCGAGTTCGATATATGTTAATGACCCATCAATAGTAAATCGAACTGAAAATAATCTACATGAAGAAGTGGCGCCACTACGTTTCCCGAAATAAAAAACTGTAATCATGCAAATTTCACATAACATTCATTTATGACAAATATATATTGAAAAAATTCTTACTGCATTCTGCTTCATCCGAACCATCCGTGCAGTCAGACTTTTCGTCGCACAGCCATGTCAATGGTACGCATTCTCCATTTTCAGAGCGGCACGTAAATTGATCGGCTGTGCATTTTTTATTATCTACAACGTCCATAACACATCGCATTTATTTGGATCCCAAGACACTATTGTTATTTTATACTATAATTCTCAACTGCCATATATTTTAAGCAAACTGTTTAGAATAAGAAATCGTACGTATGTATATACCGAAGTATATTATATATATATATAGTGAAAAACGATGTAATCTCCGGCACAAAATTTGATCAAATATAAGCAAACTACATGAATCTTCATATATTGCGAACGAAATACACATGTATCTTTGTTTGTATGAAAAAATGAAATTCATTTTTTCGTCGCATAAATTCTGGTTTGTGAGGTCGACAAATATGTGTAACAATTATTTATTTTTGTTGGATATGTGAATTGTGCATTCGCATAGTTGAAATGCAAAATTTAATACAAATATTGTTGAATAAGTAATTTCTAAATTGCCTTATGAAGAACGGCGTCGTAAAAGTTTGTGAAATTATTATAATACCAAATAGACGACTATTGAACAGGCAATGTAAAACTTGCGAGTAGTTGTTTGTTTATTATAACAAGCTTTCTGATTGTTCAAAAAATATAATTAAGTATCATATTTCGAAAATGCACACCGCGTGCTTTTTGCAACTTTGCGCGAATTCGTTATCGCTCAAGTCATTAAAGTTTGATTTGTAAAAAATGTAAGAATCAGAAGCGCATTTTTCTTGCAAAAAGATGAATATAAATATTTAACAATGGCGTTCGGTATTGCAGCGCGAATAATAACTAATCCTAACACGTAACAATTCATTAGTTCAAGTTTTGGAATTTAAATAGCGCGCCTTTATTCGCAAAGATCAGACGAGTTTTTATCAATTAAAGCCAATAAAAGCAATAATGGAGTTCAAAGTCACAAACAAGTTTATTTCGGAACGAAAAGTACTTAGATTTAAGTAGACTTGTGTAACTTTCGTTACTGGCTTCGAATATATTATCATTTGCTAAAATAATTAATGTTATTTGACACAAACTCTAATTTCCGCTCGCCAGAACTTACGAATGTTACATACACAAAAGCGTTTGTTATAACGAGCAAACAGTGGACATGAATTTTTCATTTTATTTAATGAAAATGATCTACTTAATTTGTTAGTTTTAATTACAAAATTGATTAAAGTAGTATCTTAGTGGAAAAGGAGACAGATGAAAAGCGTTTTTATTCTTTCACGAGAAATTCGGATGATAAGCTCGAGATGAAAGTAGTCATTTTTTAAAAAGGACGAATTAATATAAAACGTACATTTAAAAGCACCGTGTCTATTATTTGAAATGAAATCGAGCTTCCTTAATGAAACCATAACACTGCAACCCAAAATTAGCACACGCGAGGACATCGTAAAATGTCATTTTTCACAATTTAAACAAGCCAAGCCAAATATTATGAATCTTAGTTATGTCTCCAACAAGTTGGATCTCAAATTATAATTCGCATTCGATACTAGTTTGGTTACGTATGTTATAAGCGATGAAATAAGAACGTCAAACAAATCGGAAATAATGATCAAAGTTGAAATTCTCAGAGAAACCGCAATTCGGAGAAAACATGAACTACGTGAAGCAGCTAAATAAAAATAAATCACGATATAGCGGGAGGAGGAAACAAAACTAAAAAGAAATCATGCTGTCATGATTCAAACACTTACATGCGATGAAAATGAAGGAAATGTTATTTCTGTTCTAATTGTTTATAGTCGTATCTAAAATGTTGTCTCAAATAGTTAATTGGCTGAAAAATGTTTGTTTGCGCAACGACATCTTGTTAGAATGACGATTTCATGTGTTTTAGTAATTAATTGCTCGCTTTATTGTGGCTCAAATTTATATGCCTTGCGGTTATTAAATGAATATAAAGCATTAATAGCCATCGTTGATATTTTAATTCACATTTATAAGACGCTTTTAATAGTTGGCCCGGAGATTAGGCTTTAAAATCATGAAGATATTTCAACGAATGGATTGAATAGAATTAATCCAATCTAGTCTTGTCTTAATACAGATTGGAAAACCGATTATTTCACGAATGTCTTTGCCACACTACGTTATTCGGGTTGAATCCGCATCACTAGTTTGATACGCCTGACTTCGTTTCTATTAGGGAAAATCCCTTTTATTTTCTTCGCAGAAAGAACCTTGTCTAGAAATCAGAAAACCAATTGTGTTCATGACCACAATGACTGATTGAAGCGATTTCAGCGTTAATTGTTCGTGACCTATTATCATTTTTGAAATTTGCCAGAACCGATGCAGTCTGTTTCATTTAGGACGTGATCATTATTTTGTTTGGAAAGAAAATTGTTTTTAATAAACATTATTATTTGCTGTAATAATATCTGATTAAACGACGCTTTTTACTAATGCGCTGGATTCGTTTTTGAGCAATCTTTTTTATATTTTTTGTTCGAAAATGTAGGTGCAAAATATCAGGCAATTTTGTGCTGTGTCATTTTGACATCTTTCATTCTGCGATTTAATTAGTATTTTCCTTTGAAAATATAATTTTTGTTAATTAAGTAATTTAAGTTTTTCTTAAATATTTAATGAATAAGTTCATGAGATCAGCTTTGGCTATTTGACTTTATTTCAAATTTGTCAACTCGGGTTATATTGATCCTGAGCAAAGTTGTGGTTCGGAAGCATAATCAACTTATTTCTCGGCATCGAATTTGTGATAAGTGAATTATATCAAACTTATTAACAAATAATGTAGATTTTGATTAAATAATCAATTTTTCACTCCGAAAATAGTCTTCTGAATATCAGTATTATATTGTCAGACTACTTGATTTTCTACCAAAAGTAAAAAAAAATATTTTCTGTTTCTGTGTCAGTTTTAAGATAAATCTTACACTCTGCACATAGCTATGTAAAGTTTGACTCGGATATGCAGCATATATGTATCAAAGATAATATGTTTTTTTACTGAACTCATTTAAGGATATTATACTCTGAAGATTACTTGATAATTTTTTAGAGTGCATTTGAACTTCAAATGATTTGCCTTCATTTTTTTATGGCATGTAGAAGGGTCTTATGATAAACAAGGTACATATATACTTTTGCAATTATGCACGACCATGTTACAGACATTTCATGACATATCGATTTACCAATACTTCATTTAATTTGCAAACACAATTGTAAAAATTCTCATAAAAAATGCAATTTCACAGATTGGTAGCGAAAATCTCACACTTCTCGAGCACATTTTCATATTTATTTAATTATTCGTGCAAAATAATGTGTCTGTTACTTCATATTAAAGTTTTTCTAAAAACTAAAGTTATAATTTAATAGCTAGATTTGATTTTCAATTAGAAACCTTAAGTCATACTTAGCAACAATACCGAATAGAATTTGAAAATTATACGTATCCAGATTTTGGATAAATTTAAAAGTAGGAAAAGAACTCACTGCAGAATGCAGGGTCTTCGTCAGATCCGTCGGCGCAATCGTCTTCACTGTCACAATGCCAAGTTCGTGGAATACACTTTCCATTTTTGCATGTAAACTCATCTTTTTTACATTTTTTTTCTGGAATTGTGTAACAAAGAAGCTGAAGAACTTTATTGACAATCAGTTTATGAATTATGCACATAAATATTTAGCAACACAAAATAACGTCATATGTAATTTTCAACTCACATGATAGATTTTTTAGT
>JABFQD010004297.1:0-11984 GCA_022817045.1 Psix sp. ZL-2020 | reverse complement strand
GTTGTTCTATATATCATCTAACGTGAGTTGTTATTTTGCTGTTTATCAATTTTATGTCCATGGATACTTGCGTTTTTGTATCCAGATATCAAGAATAAAATTTGTAAAATAATTATTTTGATTCGTAAAATAAATTATTATTAAATGTATTTAATATAAAAAATAAATTGAAATATTAATTTTAAAGTCTATTTTTCGTTTCTGAGAAAAATTACAAAATAATACTTTTTCATTGTTAGTGTCTACATTTTATCCATGTTTGGGTTTTACTTTAATTTTTTTTCTGTGTTATTTATTATAACAAAGCTTCCCTCTCGATCTTTGAGATTTAAACTTTAAAATTGCAGTTTAATTTTAAATATGATCTCAATGACATAGTATGTATGTAATGTACGTAATTTAATAATGTTTTAATAAAAATCAATGATGGAATAACGTGGATCACCGTTCTCCCTGTTGCTCTAGACACGCCCAATGAGACTATTGTACATCGTCTGATGTGAATGGTAAAATAAAATAAAAAATAGTTCAATAAATAAAAATTCTTTTCACATCCTCTATTCATTTCATATCAATCTATGATCCAATGAAAAGTAAATAACAAAAAATATATTATAGAATTATAAGTATACATAAAGAAATTTATTTTATTAAATATAACTTGATAGAAATGTTTACCCATCATTGGAACTTATTTGATAGTTAAATATTTGAACCATTAGAATTATATACATAAAATTAATACATCTTGACATCTTACATTCGCAAATTTCTGTTAAATTCGACAGTGATGTAATCAAAACTTAGTACTATTAGATCGCTTATCAAATATGTTTTATTTGAATCAGATTTTAGTTTAATTCTCATACATTTGTTTAAAACTTATATTTTTAAATGTATAAAAGAATATTATGATGAAATAAATCTAAAAAAAAGTAGAGATCTGAAAAGTACTAAACTGAAATCTTTTAAATTTAGCACTTATAAGTCAATTCGAAATAAGTTTGCATCTAATAAAACATTTCTAAGTATTCGGTACTAGTAAGATTCCAACTTCATTCGAGCGATTGGGATCCTTACCTCTGAACAGAAGTTAGTAGCTGAACAGAAGATAGTCAATAAAAGTCACCCTGTCTCTTCGATTTCATTTAACTGAAATCTGAAATCTTTAGTCGACAGTGCATCACTGCGGTACACATCAATTTCAATATCTTTAAAACTGGTTGACTAAACAAATGTAAATACATGTTCTATTCGCAGAAATATATTTAAAAACTTATTGTGAATATAGAAAAAAAGTTATGAAATATGTTGGTTATGTATTAAGGGAATTACTTTATTTGGAAAATGAAGATAAAAATGCTAATCATAGTTTAGATATTAATTATCTTCACAATAAATTTTAAATTGGTTAAAGCTAAGCAACTTTTTTCAGAGTCTATTGCCATCCACAATTTCCAATGAATTATATTAAACCTTACCTAGAAGCTCTCATGTTGTTAGCCCAACGATAATGTATAAAGTGAATTTTTTTTCTTTTTAGTTATCTACTTTGCATTTAATGCTTTTTTCTTGAAAAGTCATCGAATATATCGATAACATCAATATCGTTCAATGCATTAAAGACTTACTGGTAATTAATTTACTTTAGCGAGAGTAGTAACATTTTAAGCTCCGTCAAAAACAATCAGCACTCCTTTTATCATTTGCCATCATTGATTCAACAAAAAACTGAATCTTCGAATTCAAAAGATAAAATTAGTACTGTGTGAAATATTTGAATGTATAAATTGCTATTATAATATTACATTTCTTCAATATTTTATGTATAAATGTATCTATAAAATACAATTCATTTATTTTACACTGTTTTTTTATAATTAAAATGAAATCAATCTAAAACTTCAATCCTTTTAAAAGTTACTTTTGAATGTTTATATATGAATATATTTATGTCAATAATTATAATTATATGAAATCATCACTTTAAACATTTCTATAAATGTTAACATTTAGAAAACAATATTTATGTGAATAATAATAGTGGTAATTGTAGTATTAATTTGGCTATATACAGACACTATAAATTCATGAAACTTTACGAATGCCATGCTGTGAAATGTAAAGCTGTGCGGATTGATGCAATGGAATTCAAAGGTGCTATGTGAATTATATACGAATTGAAACTTTTAAGTAGCTGATATGAATATTGATCCTCAAATACAAAAAAATTGAGCAAACCACGAAATATAACACGAGTGTTATGAATCTTTTTTCTTAATGTATGTGTATTTAATTTTCAGTCTAGATAATGTGCATTTAAATTTTTACATACTTAATATAATTAACGAAAACATAAAACTATATAATACATACAGTTCATGCAAAATATTCTATAAAAATATGTATAAAACACTTATTGCAGATTTTTTAATAAACAAAAAATTACATTTGTGTGAAAATTTAAAAAATTGTTTTTAATGTGCACTAAGGACCATGTCTAACATGGTTCTTATACTTGAGGAAATGGGGCCACGTTTAGAAAATTCAGTGCATCGTTATTGTAAATTTTAATACAAAGTAAGCTTTTACAGAAAATTAAACAGTAAATAATAAAATACAAAAAATCTTAAATGAATTCATTGCCGTTTTTAATTGAACGTAATAAGGAGCATAATATTTAACATCTTAAAATAATTTTCACAAGTCATTGACTTTCTACTGTTTAACAAACAGGTAAAGTATTCAAAACTTTTAGGTAAACAATAATGTAGTGTAACTCATTAAAGTGTCACAATAAAATTGATATGATTAACTGACCAATCAAAATTAATAATCAATGAAATTTTATGAAAAAATTACATTATTAGAGTATTGGTACTCTAATTACAACTAAAATAATATATTTTTATTGTTTCTATACACGATACCGAAAAATCGAGCTGAAAATAAACTTATCCTCGCTAGTTTCATTTTATAAGCTTTTATTACAATTTAAAGCTTCGGCGTTAATATTAAATGTAAAAAGTTTGATTACGTAAATGAGTATTATCTTTCAACTAATACAACTACTTTTTTGTATGTGTATACAAGTATATACCCCAAAATAATTTCATGTCGATACGACTTACATTTGACATGCTTCCATTTTTTGAAAGAATTCAGACATTCAATTTCAATTTTCTTCTTGAATTAAACTACTGCAGTATCCCTTAATGTTCTGTTACAATGATTTTTGTTAATAAACCGTAAAATTACAATTTTCATCTATGTTAGTTGAAATGGGAATTTTCAAATTGATAAGAATGACGAGAAATTGATAAAAACGAATTAGGTTATAATAAAAGGTTTGTTCGAATAATCAATTTATAGATACATATATCTTTAAAATGTTCAAAAGTACAATGAAATTTTTGTTATGAATTTGATGCGCATTATATGAAACTATTTCATTATTTCGTAAATATTTTATGGAGGGACAATCGTTGATATTTGAATCGATGATGAAAGGTGATTTATCATTTAGACATTCATATAAAAATTATTCATTTCATAATCCCTTTTAAGATATATGACTTTCGCTTCATACAGAAATGCTTTTCCATATGATATTCATGCGGGATAATACCCTCATTTCATATAAGTTCATAATGATTTTTTATCAACCAAAAATTGGTTTTCTAATATGTTATCCGAAGGCATTTTGGGAGGTGTAAAAACATGATTTATATATATTTTATTTCATAAAAATTTTGTTACTATGCGACTCATTGGTGAGTATTTAAAAATGCAATCGTGTAAATCCAAACAATAAGCAGAAGTATTTATAGAAAAATTTACGACTACTTCTACTCCAATTCAAAGATCGACTGATTTTCTTTTGATTTGTTTATTTGGTTTAGAGCAGTCTATTACAAAAAAGGTTATATCGCGTATAAACTAAATTCTTTTGATAATGGATGTGGCTCTTTATTAAGAAATGTTTATTGGAATTTTCAATTGTTGGCGAAGGCACTTTAATATAAATAAATTTGACTAAAATTTTCAATAAAAATCAAAAATTTTTAAGCCAATAACAAAATTCAGTATGTGAATTTCTAACCTATTTAAAGTCCAAGGAATAGCTCGAGAAAATTCAATTTCTGAGAATTCAAATAGGAGATGTCAAAAAAACACTTCAAAATAATTAGGCGCCGGCAATTATACGGCGTTAGGCAAAAATCGTAAACTCGAGCGAAATATACATTTGCTCGGACCGAGTGAAAACAACGTGCCGGTATGTGTCAAAAATCAAAATTTTGCTTAACGTCAAATTCTAGGCGCGATCTATTTTCTAACGCCCGTACAGATAAGAAGTGAATGTGGAACATAAAATGGCAAAAGCCAATAATTTATGATTAATTGGTCAGACGCTGACCGAACACTACAATATACAATTCAAATTAGGTTAATAACAAATCACAAGACGTTGATTTAACCTTCAATCGAACACCGAATGCAAAAACTGCTCATGACATGAACTCGGGATTGCAAGAGTTGCAAGTCAACCGAGATTTTCCAAAGTGACACCTTTATTTTAATTAACGCGAGGAAAACCTCGACTCACCAAAACAAACTGTTTATGATTTCTTGGATTGATACTTGATAATGATAATGCGATGTCAATGTAAATTAAACTCTTTGACTATGTCACTGTAGTGTATTGATGGTTTAAATAATTTTTTTTTATTTTTTGATATTAACTCTTCACTTATATGGTTTATAATATGGCACGGCTTGCGACTCGGTATCAATTTCGGAGGCCATATTTCCAACGATTTCAACCATTGTCGACCCAAAAGTGTATGCCCCGGCCTTGACATTACAACTAGATCTAAACGCGCTTCTTGGTTGTTCGCTTTAACACAATTTCTTCAAGACGCCTTCGTGATTTAGTCTCACTATACCATAAGCAATGAACGATTTTTCCATCTTTTCGATCTTTGACTTTGAAAAGATACGATCTTTAGTTTCTTTTGAAATTGCGGAAATATACGCTCCGGTATCTACTTCCATCCACATTTTAACGTTATTTACATAGACGTTCAATGCTAATGGTTTGGTAGTGTCACCATTTACATTTTCTACGTTAACGATTTCTGCATTTTTCACTGAACCGTCGCTGTCGTCGTTGCTCGTCTCCTATCATTACTGTCAAAGATTACCAAACTGTCTTCGTCTTGCTCCTCTGTTGCTGTTTCCGTTCCTTCCACTTGTTTTACATCACTTTTTTTGTTTGTGATTTCGATGTAGCCTTTTCGTTGACAAATGTTACACGTTTTGAACCGCTGATAACAGTGTTTTGCAAAATGATTGAGCTGACCACAGCAGTAACAGGGACCTGGGGACTGTACAGTGTCGTATTCCTGATTCTCCTCCCACGTGTATTGCCTCCCACGTGTATTGCCTATCCGCGTCCCCCACCTCTGATATTTCCTCAGTTGCTGTTATTTGACCGCCCCGGTTTGCTACTCCCCCCGACACGAATTAGGTTTAGTTTTTCGCTAGGTTTTGATAATAGTTTGTCTATCGAAATGGCATTTTTTTCGTGACCGCTTGTTTAGCCTGGTAAAAGTTGTAGCGCACTACGGTTTCTGGCGGTTTTGGACACAAAAGATCTTGCACCAATTTCACCAATTCATCGAATATTTTATCCTTGGGTTTCACTGGTGCTCACAGATCACGAACTAATTTATATGATTCCGGATTAATTTTGATTGACAAAACCGGCACTCATTTTGCTGCTTGGACATCATTTGCATCAAAATACAGTTCCAATTGTTCTATAAAAATTTCCCAATTCTTCTTACCCATTTTGAAAAATAAGTTGGTATTATTTTTCAACATGACGATAATATGTTTTTCTGATGACTGTTTTCCTTGCGCGACATCTCACTTTCACTTTTTGTTTTGGTCTCGATTTTGAATTTCTTTTATATGATTCACTAATATTTTGTGAAGATTATCAATATTCTCACTTTCATTGAATGTTAGTTCCTCATACACTTTTGCACATTTTTTTAGCGTTTCCACGAGCTGCGCTTTATTCAACTTTTAAATCTAGGATGTGTTAGAATAGTACACTTTCTTCGATTCAACTGGCTCTTTCATGGACTATGTCTACATATGCATACTGTGTTTGCCAGAATTGTAGTATATTGACGTAGTATATATATAACGCTAGCTTGGTTAAGAAATGTATATTTATTGTATTTACAATCAGTATCTTAATCGTGGCTACATAATAATCTCACCGAGACGCCGCAGCGCTAAGGACTGATTACAAAAATATACAGTTACAAGATAGTCGTGTTTACATTATTGCCACGACGCTATGCTTCCAAACATCACAGTGACAATATAAAGAAACTCTTCCACGAACAAATACAAGACAGTTGAAGATTTAAATATTATAAACAAATAACAATGAAGTTTTTGCATTATAGCATCATAATTATATTTCAAAAGCGAAACATATTTTCCAATGTATCAGAGTTTATTATTAAACCAAAAGATGTGTATTTAATTTGACCAAAAAAATCAAAACTAGATTTACTGCTAAAATTATTTTAACAAATAAGCTGTATCAAAAGCTGAATCATTTCTAATTAATTAATTCTAAATAACTAGCGAATTTCAAATCACCTTCAAGACAAGAACAAACTTTACTCATTACTTATTAGTTTCCAATGATCCTAGTTCTCCATTTCCAAAACGATGCTTCTCCATGGGAATCTCCAATGACCGAAATGGAAAGAAGAAGGTTTATTGCCAAATATGACCATTTATACTCTGTCCAAAGAGATGGGATAAATATTATAATTTCCCCAAAAATGACGCAAATTAAGTTGAATCAAACAAAACAAAGAAAACAAAATTAAATTCAAATCGAAAATTTGAAATGATAGTTCTTGCTTAACGTTATATCGCCAACATTAATATATTTGGTATAATAGCGCACTTTCATTTTTTAAAAAATCAAGATTTAAACTGCACGTAGATGTCTTTCAGAATTTATAAACAATCTTGCATCGACAACTTTATAATGGTTAAATTAACTAGAATTTTTGTGCTACTATATATTCATTTCTTTACACTGTAAATATGAAAAAAGTTGATTTTTCAGATTTCGTTGTAGTTTTCACAATTTGTACGTATTTTTATGTCGTTAGAACAGTTGAATATTCATACAAATCACAAATTCGGAAACTATTCGATATCGGTTTATTAATTATTACGTTCATCAAAAAGTTGAACGTAAGGTATCAATTATTACATTTTTGATATTTTGACGGCTAGTAAACGTCGTCGTTCACGCTCTTGCAAAGTAGTTTTATAAATGTCGCGTCTTGCCTTTCACGCCTTTTGAACGATTTCAGTCGTTTTGGCCCATCTGGCCAGTAAACTAAGGTTGCTAATTTCCTTCTCGGAAAATGAGTATAGGTTTCGAAATACTAGAAAGTGTCCGGGTGTCAGTGCTACGTCGCCGATCGAGTCTCCGGTTCGTATAAGAGGGCGTGAATTCATACAAGCCTCTATTTGTTTCGTGATCGTAGAGAATTCCTCGTAGGTGGGCAAAAAGGTTCCGAGTGCAACTTTCAGATGTCGTTTAGCTATTTTCACGACTGCTTCCCATTCTCCGCTGAAGTGAGAGGCTGCGGGACAGCTAAACTTGCACGAAATTTCACTCAGGAAACCATCGACAGTTTTTTTAGCTTCTTGAGCTATGCAATGGAGGTCGGAAGCTGTGCCTTGAAATTAGTTCGTTGACTAGTCGCTGTAAAGGAAAGTGGGATACTTTCGACGAGCCGCAAATCGTTTCAGGAGGTAATAAATGCTTAGTTTGTGCAATCCGAGACTATTTGCAGATGACATGCCTTAGTTAAGAAACATTCAAAGACGGCTAGATATGCTTTACAAATTTTGCACCTTCGACTTGGGGAGAATTTCATGAGGAAAGGGCCGGCATAATCAATCACAACGTGGGTAAATGCAAGGGTTTTTGAACAACTAGTCACTAGTAAGGGTCCCATAAACTGAGATTATAGATGCGCTTTCTGTCTAGGGCAAGGCTACAGAAGTGTACTATGTGCTTGATATCTTGTTTGCCTCCCAAAACCCAATGCCGTTGCCTGAACGCATGGAGGGTTAATTGTAATTCAGCGTGTTCATTCACACTTGTTCGTGATTTTATCAAATAGTGAGACTAGTTACATGATGCTTAGATAGGATTATTGGCTGTTTGGCTGCGTATGCTAGTAGGGAAAACTCCAAGTGAGATTGTACTCTTAAGAGTTCATCTTTGTCAGAAGTGGGGTTCAGCGACCTTAGTCGACATTGCGGATCTTGAGTTTTAACCGAATTCAGAACTTGAATTTCGGAAAAAAGACTTTGTTGCCGAAAGGAAAGGAAAATTGGTTCCGCAGAATAAGGATGTTGGCGTGTCTTGGAGCCGCTTCATCGAGCTCATGTAACAAGTCATTCTTCTGATATTGGCCATATAGTCTGAACTTCCTGATTAGTGTGAGTATTCGCAGTACGCAAGGTCAACGTGAGTAACAGTGTAATACGTCTTCGATAAGGCTCACTGTAAGTGACGCAAAATGCGTCTCAGTTTTTTAAAACTCTGGGGCGGGGGGGGGGGGCGAGCTCGTCTTTTGAAATTCTTGTTCATGCAATTCAAGCCCATACAACCAAGTTGGTGCAATAACTAGATCGTGTGCAAAGAATTCGCGGGAGTTGAGATTAGCGAGGTTTTGCTTTGTAGAAATATACCTCCATTTAAATCCTAGCCAGTCCCGCACCGCTGTAGAATCAATGAACACGATGTCATTCTTGATGGGAATGAATAACTGACTCCGAATGTAAGCAATGGTCTGAACGAGAAGAAGTGCACCTAGAAGCTTAACAGGGACAGTGATGGCATTAAGGAGCGCATTTTTTGTTCTGGCCATAAGGAAGTAAAATTGTGTGCTATTGCCGTTTCTGTGGTACAAATTACCTTTTGCGGAATGTGCTTTGATTAAGTCGTCAGAGAATCCGACATTTCGTGCTTCAGTGATCTGGTCGTGCTTACCAATGCATCGTGGCAGTTATAATTTCTTGAGTGTTGGGGCCTCAGAGCAATAGCGTTGTCACTTTAATATCAACTCTAATGACGCTGGATTATCCCAGTCACCATAGTACACCCAGTTGTAGGTGTGCTCTTGGAGCATTAGTTTCGCTCGAACAATATACAGAGAGAACCAACCTAGCGGATACCTACAATTTTGTACTCGATTGATTCTGTAAAAAGGGTTGCCAGCTCGCTTCGAAATGCGCTCGGTTAAAAATTCCGATTAGCTGGTTGTGCATTATCGCGAGTTTGTCGTGGTCCTCATGGCTTATCAGAATGTCATCTACATAGGTCATGTGGTTTAGTGTTATAACATTTAAAGCGAATACATTTCCGTGAAGCATGACGAGTTGTTGTGTGCCCCAAATAACAAGATATGGCGCTGGTTTGGTGCAATAGGTTACCGTGATGAGTGTGAAGGAAGGTTGTTGTATTTAGCTGTGATAAGCTGTGTGAACGTGAATCTGCTTAAACAATATCCGCGGTCATCATGTGACGATATAAACGC
Organism: Psix sp. ZL-2020; assembly: GCA_022817045.1. Lineage (NCBI taxonomy): Eukaryota > Metazoa > Arthropoda > Insecta > Hymenoptera > Scelionidae > Psix > Psix sp. ZL-2020. The sequence continues at coordinate 2,322 of JABFQD010004297.1, read as the reverse complement.
CAGTTGATAAGTACGGCTGAGATTTTGGTTTAGAGTTTGGGTCTAGCACAAAGGATATCCTTTAATGATTTGCCGCTTGAAGATGAGTACGATGCGTTGAATATCACTCGGATTTTATAGTCTCCATCTCGAAAGACGGAATAATTTGGTAGGCAGATTCTCCGTTTTTCATGTAAGTCTTGTTTTGCTATCACAGTCATGTGACCTACTGTCATAATTGAATGATTCCGTCTCAGATGATCTCTCCATAGATATTCGTCAGGTCCCGTTAAATGTGGGTCGATCAACTCGAAGTCTTGTAAATTTGGGAGGTCGCCCATTTGAATAAGTTGCGGTTGGTAGGCAGTTATAGAGCGTAGTACATACGCTGAGAATTCCAAGGGGGCATGTGCGGACCTTAGGCCTTGGAGTCACATCTGAGTCTGGCAACGTATGTGTCCAGTTGTAGTGGCTCCTATACTAATAATCTGGATGAGAATGTTGGAGGTATGAAGGCGTACCATGTTGGCTATACATTCTCTTACAAATTTACTCACAACGAAAAAAAATTCACTTAAACGATGACGATTGCGCTGTTCGGGGCCAGGATACGAACGCGAGTGGTAGCGAGCAACACAAATCGTCGCGTGCCGTAATTGACGTGCAATCTAAGGAAAGAGCTTAAGTTCAGTGCGTTGTTTGGTGCAGACACTGTTCCAGCAATTGTCGTCTCTGAAGATAAAATAATTTTCTGATGAAGAGAAGTGTGGTGTGGCTGCTGGCAAGTCTGACACCGGAACCTGCTTAAGCACTTGCTTGATGGGTGTGCGGGCGAGAGGCAATTCAACCACAACTTGTATTTAAGCTAAGTCGCTTGTTTGTCTTGCAGAGAAAGAGTCTCGAAGTCGTTGCATTTTGCGTGCAGATGTGCGTTGTTACACAATAGAAATTTGAACTTAGCCCCCTTCACCGATCCGTTCGTCGAATCCGGTCTTCGGTGGAGAAGATCATCAGCTCCAAAACTTCAATTTCCTTCTCTAGAAAATTCTCTAGCTGTTTTAGTGAGGAGAAATTTCGTGTGGAAGATAGTGTGCTTCCCCACTTACGTTCTAGTGTTTGATCGAATTTAAGCGATAACAAATGAACAATAATGGCGTCTCAGCTATCGATCGGGTATCCTTCATTTCGCAAGGCACACGGAGAAAACTGAAATACATCGCAGAACGTACGAATTTTAGATAGTTCATCTGGGAAAATTTCAGGTAAGGAACTGATTTGATTAAGCAGTCGGGCTGCAAGCACTCATTTGTTGTCATAACGTTGGCAGAGTGAATCCCATGTTCTAACGTAGTTTTCAGTGATACTAACCGAAGAACTTACTAGTTGCTTCAACTCCTTTCGTAAAAGGGTGCGAAGATATCGGAGCTTAGTGACAAAATTTGGTGCTATAGTCCCTTTTGGAACGTCAGGAAATTAAGCGTTCGCAATTTCACAGATAGATGGAAAGAAACGGGAAGCTTATCATCGTCTCTTAATGTAGAAGATCGCTATATTTTGATAGACTTTGAATTGAGGTGACCGGTAATGAACGTCTTGGCGTTATCGAGTTGATTTATAAATACTTCCCAGTGGTTATTAAAGAGGTACGGTATATTAATCTTGATACTATCACTATAGGCAGAAAGAGATGAGTGAATTGCGAATGAGTTTGTTCGCGGAATTCTCTAATGCTTCGAGTCGTCCTTGCAAATACGAGGCAACGAGATTTTCGACTCCTCGTATTTTGATCTTGGTATCAAGTCAGTTTACTTCCATAGCGATAAATTGATTTCTTCCTTGGTAGTAGCAAGCTTGATAGTTTCTCAGGTAATACGCTTGTGATCGGAGGTCTCACCATATTCTGTTTTTTTTAAATAAGAGCGGACCTCACACACCTTTTTCACATCACTTTATACAATTAACGTGTAACGTCAACTATCTGTGTAACGTGCTACAGAGGTAACGTGATGATTTCGAATGTAACGAATGTGGGTGGAAAATATTGTATTCGAACATTAGTTTTTTTTAGGATTGCAAGTAATACAACTCGTTGTTCAAATTTGTTAAATGAAAGCTCATTGTATAGAAATGATGCTTGGTGGCAGCTCCGCGCAAAGGATAAAAGGAGGACTCAAGGGTTAAGTTTTTAGTGGGTAGGGGTTTTAGGATAGAGTCTCACAAGCCCTCAACGGTAGTCATTAGAGGCATGCTATCGAGGAATGCATTTACCTATCCTTAAAGAAAAAAAAATATATATATATATATATATAAATATTGTAACGTTGTATTTTCTCATTTCATACA
>JABFQD010004296.1:0-11986 GCA_022817045.1 Psix sp. ZL-2020 | reverse complement strand
TTTAGCATTTAGATTTTTTAATCTCTTCTCTCTTGCTTATTGAAGATTTCACAATTTCTTTCGCGCTTTCTTCTTTTTTATGCCATACTCTTGTATGTATATATAATATATATAATATAACTTGTTTGTATAATTATATTTTGTTTATCCGCTTAAGTGCTAATAGTTCTTGTGCTACAATGAGCACAGCTGCGCGCATGGTTGTGTGATAACTTGTGTCTGTATCAATGTATCTGCGTGTTTCTGTGTTCTCATCACCTATGTATTTATAATGTGTACACGTTTATCCGTATCAACTTCATACAAATCCGCGATCTTGTCCGTGTTTTGTATGTTATATTTGTGCAGTCAGTACGGTCCGCTGTTCTTTTCGTCTACGAAAGGATCTGTACTATGGACCGGCGCGTCACCGTATCGTCAATCATGTCGTCATGATCGTCGGTACTGTACCATTAGATTTAATTTTATTTATTACAATTTACAGCTTAAACTTTAGTAGACGCGAGTTTACGATTAAAAGGGATTGTTATTAAGAGCTGGTAACAATTTGTGGCTTGTTTGCTTATTACAGTTATTGAGCCCTGCGTGCTACCACGGCCGCGTTCGTAACGCCTTGGCTCTTGTACTAATTGTCGCGTGTACCCCCGCGGGGGTAACACCAGTCACGAGTCTACACCCGGGTAGAGTCGCGCGTCTTATTCATTGAATATTACGTTTTACATCGGTTAGATTTTATGGCACGTTGTGGGCGCGCTTTCGGCGACGGCCTTCGGGTCCTTTGTAACTAGGAACACTGGTTTCTGAGCTTACGCTTCGACAATGTGACTTTTGTGTGACCGCAAGGGCGTCGCCGGATCGCGGCCGTGGAAAACGCTTGCTGGGCGCATCGCGCCCGCGCATCAAGCTTGATTGTTCGTTATTGTTCAACGGTAATGTCCTATCGCTCGCGAGACGAACAATTTTTCGTTCTCGCTGAGCTTCCTTGTGTGTGAGTTTGTTGGGCTACTGAGACACCCGTGATTGCGCTGTGACCGCTCTTGAACGTCCTGTCACGGTGAAACAAGTCGAGCTTTACGTGGCTTCGGCTATACCGCCGTCCATCTCCTCGAGCTTCCGCTTCACACCATGATTGTCCATCGAGGTAATCGCTGACTTCGTCACTTGCTGACTGTTCAGCTGTAGTGAACGCTCCGACTGTTGCTGAACTTGCAGTTGCATTTGATGATGTTGCTGCTGCTGGGGTTGCTGCTGCTGCTGTTGTTGTTGTTGTTGTTGCTGCTGCTGCTGCTGTTCGCGTTCCATCGATAAGGACATGTCAGACGTCCAAGGGGTCCACTCGTCTCAGTAGTAACTGAATTTTCATGGTTGCTGATTATTCTGTTGGTTTACCACGTGCTGGAGAGTGAAGCTAAGGGCACGAGGGTCGTGTAACCTCAGAGCTTGCTCTATTCGCTGCTCTTGCAATCGAAGCGCCTCTCCTAAAAATGATCAATTTTTATTGCATGTTGCGATTGAAATTAATCAAATTTTCAGTGTAAAATAGTTATTTAGTAGCAATTGTACCATTTTGATCATGCAATTATATCAATTAATATACCTAGTTCAGGTGATAAGTTGTCTGTTTGGGACAATTGCTGATTGATGTTGTGTCCTGGCATCCCAGAACCTCCACCACCGTTATGCTGTCCCAGATGATGCCTCATGTCATTGCCTACAGAACTTGCGCAAGCTGCTGCAGCTTGCGATACCTAATGTAAAATACAGCATTAAAGAATATTATGTATAATCGATATCATTGTAACTGTTTAAAAATATAGGAGCAAACGTACAGCTAGCCTGAGGGCAGCTTCTGCTTGGGAACGTAAGAGGGCTTCGGCCTGGTGCATCCTTAAAGCTTGCTCCGGACCAGAAGTCTGAACGCCCTGTTGTTGAGGTCCTGTCGCTCCTTGACCACCACTTCCCATTTCACCGTTGTTATTCATTCTCATGGCTGCTGCCAAGGATGCAACGTCCACTGGTGATAGATTTGGTGATACTGAATTTTGTAAACCTGGGAATCGTAAGTTTCGTTAATGATTGTGTGATTTTGAATAACCCAATTGACAAGATTTGAAAAGCTGCCGTTTCATTTGTCAGGTGAATAAAATTACGGTGTGAGATAGAAACATAAAAAACAGTACCTGCGGAAACGGCTGCTGCCATAACCGCCATCCGTTGCTGCTGAGATTGCATTTCATCGTGATACTGCTGTGCCGAACTCGGTTGACTTCCAGCTCGCAGCATCTCGCTGAGCTTCCCACTTGGACCAGGCGACGCCATATTGTTGTTGTTGTTATTGTTGTTGTTGTTGAGCAAACCAGTGCCTACGTGGAAGTCTACTCGAATTAATGTAAATGTGTTCTGATTGAAGATTAAAATGGCCAAATTCGCACTCACTTCCATCTCCCCACCTGCATTGAACATCCCCGCGGGACATCGATATACACCGCTCATAAATCGCGATCGGAATATTTGATGACGGCGCTTTTAATATGCGAATTAATTTCATGTAATTTCACTGGAGAATGCCCGAGTAGAAGCCATTTCTTTGTAATTTATCGATTCCATCGAAGCGCCTTTATTGCGAAAACACTGACGATAGAATGTTAATGCCGGTAGACAAAAGTGAATGGGAATTTCGTTGTTGCGAAGAAAAGATACCAATCAATACGTACCAGGTTCACTACCGGCTGAAGACAGCCTTCCGTTTCCGCTACTGCTATCTGAATGGGCCGACGGCGAAGGGCACATTGGTGTTTGTTGCATGTTTGGCGGTCCTCCCGACTGACTTCCCAAAACACCTAAACTCGCTCCTAAACCAGACACTGAGAGTTAGAACGTCCTGTTCTTGAGACAAAGAGAGTTCGACGGAAATCGGATGGAGGAAAAGTAGAGGTTCCTTGTTTCGAAACTCTGAGCTCAAGAAACATTCGTGCCGAGACATTAAAAAACTATTGAAGGCGTTTAGAAAGTTGGATGCGACTGGAGTCAAAGTTGAGATCAACGGAACCCTAATCTTTTCCTCATCGACTTTTCTACTGCAGATAACAAAGTCCTGAGATATACCTAAGCTGGCAGAACCTGCGAGCAGTTCTCTTTCCCTTCGTTCCGCGGCAGCTCTACTAAGAACATATTGCGCCGCGAACTGATGTTTCGGATCCATTCTCATGTGTTCCATATGACTGAGTAAACCTTGAAAAACAAAATAGTTCGGGTTGAGTGAACCGAGCCTGAACTTGGGGAGCAGTGGACAAACGGTGTTTCGAGACTTACCACTTTCGTGTGTGAAAACGGCTTGGCATACAGAACAAGGCCACATCCTGAGACTCGTGCCGAGTTGGCTGGTTTCCGGATGACAAGCTAGGTGCTTTCTCAGACTTCCTTCGTTCACGTAGTGCTTCCCACATACCGGACAAGGATGGTTGGCAGTCCGCCGTTTCGCTAGGTAAACCCCGGCAACGGAGGTTGCGCAGTCAGCGGAAGGAACAATAGTGCGACACAATGTCAAGGTCAATGCCAAGCAGGAAAAAGCGCCCCAATGACGAAGAAGCCTCCACCACAACACACACTCCACACGCATTTGCATCCGTCGTGGTTCACAAAATGAATCAATGCATTCACTTTGTGACAATCAACGTTCAACATATAGCATTGAATTGACATCATATAGTTGGTTTAGGAGTATTGCCTTCGCAATGAATCCTAGACTAACGATCAGATGTCATTTTCAAATGTATCCAAAGAATCGGGGGATATCGAAATGAACACTTTCAGATCGTGTATGAGTGAAATTTAGAGTTTGGATGATTTGACGACTGATTAACTGTTGAACTGTTTCAGATCCAGACGACTCACAACATAAAGAGAAAGAAGAACACCCAAACAACGACGGTCCAGAAGACCTTGCCGTCTGGGATAAAGATACTGGACGTTAGTGAAAGAACCCGGTTAGTACTTGTCAAAGTTCCACCGTGCAAGTGAAGTATGAAGTCGCCCGCGCCAAAAGCAATACGGGTTTCGAGAAGAATCGTCTCCCTTTCTCATTACATTATCATACATCCTAGTCTCGCGTCACCGTCTCTCCTCTGTTAGTTTAGTAACGAGTGTACAGGATACACGGAGCTTGGTTGTTAAATCGGCGATGAATCATTGAACGCATGCGTTAACCCTTGGCTACGTACAACTAACGAGTTTATGAATAAGTGATCGCGCGACGGATCGGGGGGAAGAGAGAAAGTGAGCGAGAATCACGAATCGTTGATACTTACTGGCTACGCCGGAGGCGTTCGGGTCCTTGTGCGTGTGCTTCATGTGCTCCATAAGGGCCTCACCGCCGAGGAAGAGCTTGTGGCAGACAGGACAGCTGGTTGCATTTGGGCCGCCAATCAGGGCGGCGTGTTGCTGGAACCCAATACGCTGTTGCAACTCCTTTTTTGGTGGACGTAGACACGCGGACACCAGACAGCCACCCGAGAATACCACCCGAGAGTTGCGTACCAGAAGCGCAGTACAGGCGGGTACAGAACAGAACGATACCAGTGAGAGTTAAGGCACTAAATGCCGCCGCCACCATAGACTTTACGCCTTGCACAATTTTGCATGGTCTTTGCTCAATTTGTTGATATAGGATTGGGATTGGGACGAGGCAAGGAAAGTGACCGATCAACAAGACCATTTCATTCCTGTTTCTTTCTCACACATTTAACCATTGTTTAACCTTTATTATTATTGCCCGATATTTGTTACAATTATTATTATTATTATTTCAACTTATTATTATTTCAGAAGCCGAGAATATAAAGCTGAAACAGGTATGAAGCACTGAGAGTAGGACAGGATGATTAAAAGGAAGAAGATAACGAAGCAAAGCTCGAGAAGACATAGAAGCTCTGATCTCAGAAGTCAATCGAAGCGTTGGTCAGTTTGAACAAACCCATAGGGAACCAAAGCCAACTTCGATCAACTGGTCTGGAGAACTATACAAATGACTGGGGAATTGTGGGATATGCAAAGCATAGATTCAATGATTGGCAATTTATAATGTCAATGATGTAAACTAGCTACTATGAAATTCGACGTCCTCTAATTTTTCTGTCGCTGCATGTCATTCTCGGTGATATTATCTTTTCGTCTTAGTCAATGGCATAATTGAATTTCGCGACGCGAGAAAAAAGCGCTTCGCGGTCGCTTGCTATCATTCTTTTTACTGCCCCTCTCCCTCTGGTCACTTATTCGTGATTGCGAAGGTCGTTCGTATGGCGCACACGAAGGCGGGCAACTATGGTGGGTAACCTTGCTCGAAGGACAAGGGAGACAAGGGGTTTTATTAAAATAATGTCGAAATCCGAGAACACAGTTTCAGTGCCGGACAGTCAAGTAAGAGAAAAGGACAGACAAGATTAACAGAGAATTCGGTCGCTTTTTTTGTTGCTCGTTTCATCGGTTTGGTTTCGCTGCCTCGCGTCTCGTCCGCGGTGGAGTTCGTTCGCCTTTTTCTCTCCCTCTTCGTTTTTTCTCCCGGACCTAGGGCAACCGAGAGCGACTGCTACGCCGCTACGTGTAAGTTATTCTCGGAGGGAGGCTGCGGTCTGAAGGTTCGACGCCCCGACCTGGCCCAACTGGAAAAAACCGGTTTCTTCTCTTGAGCTCTTTCTTTTTTGCTGCATCCTTGCTTTTTGCCACGGCCGAAGAACTCGCACGAGCCCCTCGCACTCTCCTTTTCCGCCGCGCGCTCCTCTTTGTTCCGCGCAGCCGGTCAAGCCGTTGTCACGTGGGCGACCCTGTATGATTATACGTGACCAGATTCACCTCGCGTGTCGCCGGCCGCTCTCCATCCCAACTCCATGCTCTGGTCTCTTCCTGGTGCCCCGGGTCCCGCAAGGCCTGTGGCTTAGTCTCCTCCTCCCTCTCCTTCCGCACCGCCCGAACACACCATTCTATATTTATAATTTGCGACTTCCTGTTTCTCCACGACTAATATAGATCGCGCCACGTTTCAGCAGGATTATCTCAGATCATTGTCGACTCGCGCGCTCATCACACTTTCATGACTGCGGATAGACGCGGTTTCCGTTTTCATTTCACCTTTCCCGGGATACCTGCACTTGGTTTTTATTTTTTTTCAGCTCATCCCCGACCGAATTATCATCACCGCGGATCGGATTTGGTCTGCCGATGTTTATTGCGCCCATTTTTTCCGTTGCCCTCTCAAAAAGCAGAGCTCCACAGTCAGGAGAATATTATTAGATTATCATTAAATTTTATTTCCTCGCTAAAGTTTTTATACCGCTCGCGTAAACGGTTTACAGTCAATTGCAAACCGATCGCGCTCTTCTTTCTCCAGCTTTGCGTCCGATCCTCGGCTCTCGTTGGCAGAGTAAAAAGCTGCGAAAGAAAAGTACACAGCCGGATGATGATTACTATTAAATTAAGTATCTGTATTGAAATTCGTCGACCGCATCGCACGGACCTTGATTGTCCGCAGCTACAAGAATGTTGAAGCTCGGCTTTTTGCTCGCGTCCTTAAGGTACCTTCAACAAAGGAGAGATAAGGCCAAGGAGGTATTATTGTTGAATTATAATTTTGCTCTTCATTTCGCTGCATTGGCTCCGCAGCTTGGCACGTTGTAGATCTGTTCCTCGTTGGTTCTCTTCCTCTTCCTCATCGAATTCGACCGGCTCACGCGATCGGTTCGACCGACTTCCGATAAATTGAAAAGTGGCTGTACAAAAGCCGGCGAGAAGTATGTCTAAACAGTGTCGGCTCGGGCCAGGGAGTGGCATAAAAAGGAAGTGGGTGTGAACACACGCGTAGCGATGCGTGAAGTCGGACACGATGTAGCCATTTTGTGAGTCGCGCCGCCACTCGAAGAAACCATCTTTGATCCGTTTTGCTATGAAACAGAGACAGACCTCGTGTATATTTATCGAGACTTCAATCGCCTCTTTTCGGTATCTATGCTTTTTTCCTTTTCTCCCTCTCGCTCGGGCTCTCTCTGTCTCAGCGTTTGTCTTCGTCTTTCTTACTCGTGTGCGCTTTATTTTTTCATCTCAGTGTGGTTTCGAGGTCGCACAGGCAGACAACCTTCGTACGTTGCTTCAGCCCGAAGATACACTCGTTTCTCTCTCAGGTTGTACTTTCGCGTCTCTGTCGCTCTCGCCAGTTCGTCCCGCTCTCATATTTTCATGGCTCATCGTGCCCAGAGAAAAAATCACGTTATTATACATTCGCAACGTTTTCCCACATAAATAGCCCGACGCAACGAAAACCGACAAAGGATGCGCGCCGCTTTCTTGCACTTGGCCACCGCGCGCATTTAATTACACGCGCAACGGCTATTTATAGAAGGCGCTCGCGGGCCACGCGAAACCGCTTCCGATGAGCGCGCATGAAATATTTATTGGCCTCTTTTCTCTTTGTCTCCAGCTCGTTAATCCAAATGTAAACACAATTCAACCTCCTGTCTTTCTCTTTCTCTCGTTTTTTAACATCGTTTCGTTTCTCCTTTTCAGATGCGTGTCGAAACCCGGAGGAAACAATTAACTATTCTGTCGACCTGAAAGGCACATTGTGCTGCATTTTCGAGGGATTCAATTGCACTTCTTTGACTCCTTCTTTGCTCGCTGCACAGGCAACCCCGATAATCCACAAGGATACGCGTATTCAAAGGGGTACAAAAAATGGCGCAGCATTGTTAAAAAAAGGAACGGGTCGCCTCCACGTGTTGTACCAATAACGATTGTTCCACGACGACAATTGCCGAGGGTGCGCAACGTGCGGTCTTAATATTGTCGGATGATTTCATTAGAGGGAGCCTCCAGGCGAATGAAAAAAACGCGCACCCCGGAGGCGGGATCCGGTAAAAAGTGGAACTGCCCTGGCGATCGCGCCCGATCACGCCAGCGACCAATCCTCGGACTTGGCGAGCGCGACACAAAAATAGACCGCCGTCTTCCGCAGAGGTGTGTAGCCTATCTCAGACGAGCAATCGACGAGGAATGAGCTGCCAGACGACGGCGTTTTTTGCACAATTCCAGTTCCGCGTAATTGAGTTGTACGGCTTTTGAGTTAGTTAGTTTGTAGTTATGGCTCGGACTGTTTTGTCTTATGTAATTGTTATGTGACTCGTCCGTACAAATTGTTCCGCTTTTTCATCATGAAAATGTCTTCATTTTTTCCTCTCCTTTTTTGCCTCATGTTTACGAGTCTATTTCATTGCCCCTTTTTATACTACTTATCTTCCTTTTTTTTTCTGCATCGTTTGCTCCACAGGATTGTACTATTAAGTAACAGAGAAATGTTCAGGCAAAATTGTTTTCGCGAACAAAAGTTGAATTGCAAAGCGCGTAGGGATTTATATATAGATTATATCTATCTGCTGCTGCGTTTTGCCCAGAACGTTTTATGTCCGATAAAATAAAAGTTGCTGAGAAAAAACATTCCTCTGGATGTAAGAATCAATGTAATTATCAGTCGAAAAGTAAACACGAATGCACGACTTTTGACGCAACGCGTAAACTCGACTCGAGTGGCACAATACAAGATTCCGTCAATTATTATCAATCGTAATTGAACTTGATCGATCAGACATGGTTTCCAAAGCTGCTCAATCTAAATGTATTAATTATTGTTACAATTACATAAGCGTGTTTTTTGTGAGGATATTCGTCCTCACAACTTGTAAGGATTATTGTAATTTAATTAGTTTGTTAAAAATAGTATTCATATTCGTATTTCATCTTTTCTCGACATGGAATAAAAAAGAAAATTAGTGTCTTTTTACAAAACATATTTTTCGATGCGCAAAATTGCACAGCTAACTTTCTGCTTTTAACTATTTTTGCCATGTACGATTGGTGTACGAGACGAATGAAAAAATCTCGTCGAGCGTGTCGAAGTTTATGAGGTTTGCGCTTGTGAAAATAAATCTTATGTTTTTGCCGGCAAATAAGAGGAGGAGCAAGGAAAATTCACACGAGACCGGGGTTTATTTGAATTTTAAACTCATACTCGGGCGGAGTGAAAAAATGAAATAAACATTTGAGTGATTAAAAAAAGCGAAAAAGTGCAAAATTGGTAAAAAGCTACTAATTAATCATTCATGAGTAACATTTTTTGGAATTAATATTCAGAAAAAAAAGAAACAAACGAAGAAGCAAATCGCAAAAATCGCTAACAGCGTCTACAATCTTTTCGATCAATCGTACCGGCGTTTCACCTTTGTCAACACGATTTCGATCAAAAATTACATTATGAATAATGCACATAATTATCAACTCGAGTTGCGTTTGCGGAGTCGCGTAGGAAACGTTTATTGCGTATTTTGACATTGCATTTTTCGGTTTGGCCAGCTGTGCTCGTCGGCCGATTGCTCGGCCCGATAAAAATCGGCTTTATTGGCACATTGATTACGAGTTATATTATTGCAATTTTGCATAAATACAGTGCTTGTATAAAATCAGACGTAATTTATGGCCATTGTCCCCGCGTCATAGTTACAATATCGTTGATTTCTTGTCAGATTTTTTCTCCACGACAATTCGTTACGCGTCACTTGAGAGCCTCATTATTTATTCATAAGTTTTTTAATGCACGCCAATTAATTAGCGATGCTTTTATTAGGAATTATCTTGTCGCGGCCAAACCGAGAAAGTGAGATAAACCAAGGGAAAGGTCAGTGCTTGAATGAAACACTTGTTCTTCGCGAAATCATTTAGCCCCGAATTAAATGTCTCTCTTTGTGACAATTATATGCAAATGTTAATGCTTTTTTCTTCCTCGGGATATCAATTTACAGTTGGTTAAACTCCGACTCGCTGTTTCTCTTTTTTGCGCGCGTTTGTTTAAATGTGAAATATTATGGGGAGGCAGTCGATTCTCGACCCTGCCCCCTGCTTGGCCCTGACGAGCGCAAAAGCGGAGAAAGGCGAAAAAGCAATTTCAAGAAATCGCGCTGCGCGCGAAAATTCGATTAGCCCGGGGCAAGATGGGCTGCTGTTCCATTTGTTTCGTCATTTTATTTTGCCCCGTTTTCCCCGCGGAGCATTTTCTATTGCGCGGCGTTTTAATTACACCGCTGCAACGCGATACTTTATTTCTGCGGTAATCCGATGTAGAAGGCATCCTGGAACCGACGGAGAAACTGCTTCTAATTTTCATTTCTAAGTGATTACGCGATCTCGCTTTCCTGTTTTGTCTCGTCACTTTGTCGCATGTTGATTTGCCGATTCCTACATTGTCTTAGCAGTCCTATTATTGTGATGACGTTTTTACGTTTGTTTAACGTTAGTCAAACATTTGTTTCCTTTTGATGATTATTTTTGCGACTAAAGGAACGTGAAAATGTTATGTGGTTTTGGCAGTTAGTACAAGTACATAGTGATGATCCAATTTTTGCGCTTGAATTATGCAACCGCATTACGTATTAACGCAGCTATTTTTCATAGCTGGCAAACAGGCTTCGTCGTGCGCTTAGCAAAATACGAAGTCTGATTATGCGAGATTTATCGGCCGTACGAAAGGGTGAAGTTGGAGATGGAGAAAGACAGGGAGCAAAGGAGAAAGTGTTGAAGCTTTCCGAAATTGAAGCTGCAGCTTTAGCCGCGGATTAGAATTCAATTACCTCGACGGAAGAAGTTAAAAAATCGGAATCAATTTATCGCCGTGAAATAATTCATTCACATTTGTGCACGTACACTTATTAGCATCCATATTTCATCATTCATAATCCGCGATTATTATTTACAAACCGATGCTGTGCAATCGGAACGGAAATAAAAAGTAAAGAGCGTAAGAAAGAAAAAGGATGAAAAATGGGAAAGTCAAAGATCGGTAAAAATAAGATCGAATTAATTTGCGCGTACAAAAAAAGGGCGGGTTTAGAGCGATGTTTCGCGGAGGAAGCTTGCCCAGGTTTGTTTGATATCGCGATATAAAGCGGATAGTTTCGCGCGTCTCTATTGCCCGCGGCAATAAATCGATAGGTGAGATTGGCTCGGCGAGATCTCTCGTAGAGATTAGCGGAGAAGACGTGAGGTCGGTTAATTCCCGGCGCAAGACGGAGACGACGAGATTGCGCTCGACAGATGCCTCGGCGGCAGCTTTTTTCCGCCGAGACATGTGCCCGGCGTGCGAAAGGGTTGCGCGCACCTCTGTAGACGCAAAAAATGCCGGACGTAACTTTCTACGAGGGGTGAATCTGATTAAGGGGCTTTTCGTCGCTCGCACTTTTCTTTCTTCGCTGTTTTCCCACGACGCTCCTCGTGTGAATTTGCGTTTTTTACGTAGCATTGTTTTTCTCGGGTTGCGTTTGAATAATTTTGATTTCGAGCTTGGAACAGCTCCAGAGGACGACTTTGAGTTTGTTGACATTGCAGACGTGTGAGAAAAATAATATTTATATGTTTGTATAATATATATGATTTGATTGGTCCGCCGAGTGATAAGCTTTGGATGGAGGCGAGTCCGAGTGAAGCAGCGAGTCCCAGAAGCGTTGGAGGGAAAAGCCCAGCGGATGAGCTACGAGATGAGCCAAGAGCAGGCTGTCAAACTATGCTAGTCTACTGCACATTGAGGGACCCCTGAGGGGGGTGGCGGGACGAGATGAAAGAGGAAGTACCGCGAGGCCTGTCTCGCGGTAGCGAGAAAGCGCGGGCAGCGCTTTCTCGGACATCGGTTTGAAAACGGGATGAAGGGATGTTGGTTCTGATACAAGCGTGACCCACCACCATGTGTGCGCATACTCCGATATTACTTCCGTTAATAATTTATTAATTAATTGACTGACTGGCTGTTATTGATTAAAGAATGATAGTTACGCGTTATGGCGCGTAGAGGCAAGATGGCACCAACGAGCAAATACGTGCGCTAAGGGAAAGACAGTACTGCCAAATTTGGTTATATGCTCAAATTTACAAATCTTTAAGGCTGCATATATATCATTGTAAA
>JABFQD010004295.1:0-11987 GCA_022817045.1 Psix sp. ZL-2020 | reverse complement strand
GTATGACGTCATCAAATATAATAATGTCCATAAAGAAAAGCAAAAATTGATAATTATCCTAGAATATCAGAACATTTCCATTTCCATTTTCTAAATAAGGATAATGTTTATCACGAAAAAAAAACAAATTAATTATAAATATTAATTAAAATATGAAACAAAAACTTATTAACAAAAAAGTTTTATAAGAAATATAATGAATTTAATAACTTGAATTCATGAAATCGACACAATTTATATAAATTTTTTTTAAATTATACTGTAAAAACTGATCGCAATATTTTTCAATTAACGAATCGTAAATATAGATATATAATTAATTAATGGAAAAATCATGATCATTTTCTAGTTAGTCGGAAAAAATACTAAAACTTCGCAGAAGGTTTTACATTTTTTAAACATTAAATATACGGTTTTTGTACTTGTTTCAGTTTCATTTTTTTCTAAATGTCAAATAATCACGTTTTCCTTCTCGTCATGTAAGTAATTTTAATAACACACTTTTGACATGCAATAAAAAAAGGAATATTTCCTTTTTCATTGTTTTAGTTTGCTTTATTTGTTTTACTTCAATGTACTTTTTCGTAAAAATGAAGTTACATATTTCTTATAAAAAATGATTAATTAGTTCATATTTAACTAAAGTCTATATGAATTAATTGTTTGTTTTCCACCTTGTTCTCATAAATGCAAACATTACATAATGTTTTCTTATTATTGTCTTATGTAACCGACGAATAAACGAAAGTATATGTCGCAGAAGACAAGTTGTTTTGTGACAAACAAATTTCCCCCTCATTTTTGAACTTTTCCGATCTCCGCCAGACATATTTCTTTTGCATTGTAACTGAAATTAGGAATTCTTTGACATCGCTGCCGAGTAAGATGGATAGGACTTAGTTCAAAAGAAGGGTTACGGTATAATGAAAGAGCCGACATAACAACGCGTAAACTGTGTTCTGTAAAGCAAGACCGACTTCCATGAGCAATTCTCTCGAGATTCCACGAGGTATCTCGACGTGGGGTCGCGCTCCGCGTATCAAACAAAATATATCGACAAACCATAATACACTACCAGACCCAAATAAAAGAACATCTACTTTTTTCATCGGATCAATGTTTTACAACAGCAATAAAAATAGAACAAAATCAAATCAACAAAAAATAATAGTTTCTCAAGTGTCGTTTTCAACAAATCAAACCAAAATTTCTTATTTTCCGAGTTTAAAAACTGATCATTTGAAGATCTTAATTTGATCATGTTCTGATTTCATATTTAAATCATAAAATGATCATGATATTGGATTTTATTGAATTAGATTTTATATTAATCATTTGAAGATCATCATATGATTTTGTTTACTGATCGTGGTAAAATAAAGAAATATGATCTTATGTGATCATAATTTAGATCATGAAATGATCATGAAATTGGAACATGTAAGTTATATTAAATTAGATTTTATATTAATTATTTAAAATTATCACATGGTTTGTTTACTGATCATGATAAAATAAAGAAATATGACCACTTTTAGATCAGTATTTCGATCTGTTGTTCGAAAAATGATGTTATGTGATCATAATTTGGATCATAAAAGGACCATGACATTGGAACATGTAAGTTTTATTAAATTAGATTTTATATTAATCATTTGAAAATCATCACATAATTCTATTTGCTGATCATGATAGAATAAAGAAATATGACCACTTTTAGATCAGTATTTCGATCTGTTATTGTTCAAAAAATGATCTTATGTGATCATAGTTCTTAATGATCATATGAAATAAAATTATTTGATGATATTCTAATGATTACTATATATCTAATTTAATAAAACTTACATGTTTCAAAATCATGATCATTTTATGATCCAACTATGACATCAGATCATGATCAAATTAAGATCAGAATATTTTTCATTTGGTTTATATGTAAAATTTCAACGTAAAGTTTACGGTTATAAGAGAATTAATTATAAGAGGAGTTTATTACCAATAAAAATTTGTACCGCATAAAATGGGAAAACAAAAAACGGAGCTTCAATTAGATTGGTCTTTTTCAGAGAAGAATGAAAAAAGTGCACAAAAAGTGAGATTCGAATTGTGTGTTGAGTAGAAAAAGAGGCCGTTTATCGGTGGTAAGACAAGCGTCCTCCAGGATACGATTCCCGACTCGTATCTCCCCTGAATAACGCGCGCGATCCTGCAGGATCATTAATCAAACTCCCCTCTGATCTGCCCGCCTTCTCCCTCTCTCTATCTCTGTTGCCCCGGTTGCGACTCCCTCTCTCCGAAATGGCGGCAGCGCCGCCATTGCCCTGCGTCTGCGTGTACGGAGCATTAATTAAAACCAGGAAATTAATGTTTTACGCTACTGAAAATCTTCCGAGACGCACACTCGGCTTTTTTGTTTCCTTGTGCAAACAATGAATAATCCACTTTTTCCATCTCTTTCTTTCGTTAATTTGTTTATCGATACAAGACGCTCTTTTTCACTCACCATCGATGACATTTTGGCGACGCTTCATGAAAAACGCTCGATCACAACGTTTTTAATCACTTTTCCGCGTGAGACGTTGCTCACTGTTCGAAAAATAAACATCAACTGAAATCCGTTGTAATGAAAATATATATTAACGATACACGATTCGTTATCGAAACCACGTGTAATTAAGCGATACCGCCCGCTCGACATTTAATGTCTATTTATCAACAAAATCAATTAACCATGGATTTTCTATAGAAATCTAATTGAAGATTAGACGGAAAATTGAATTTCCCCATATGAAATTCCGAAAATCAATGATACAGTTTTTCATCATTTTTCGTCCAGCGCGTGCGCACTTGAAAGAATAATCTTTTGACTCTTGTTATCTCTATTGTAAAAACACACAAATCAAAGAAAAGATTAATTAGAAAAACTATCATTGTTTGTTGTGCCGTGATGGAATTTTTTTAAAATAAAATTTGTTCACGTGTAAATCGAAATTAGAAAACACAGGAAGATAAGTGTGTAGAATATTTTATATATAAGAAGAGTTACGTAACCCCGAAGGTGTCTTTATCGAATTCTATATTTGGCCGTCGTTAATATGGTTCTAATTCAATTACATATGAACCAACCCATTAAAGATTATCGCCTTCGAAATCGAATTATTTATCACTTAATTGATAAGTAATTAAACGGATTATGAATTTCCCACAATACTGATGAGGACGAAGTTGAATTTTGAACCTGGGGTAGTTCTACCATGTGTCGCTGAGGTGTCCATAATTATGAGACCCTCACAATGCCGGGTTAAACAAAATACATTCGAAAGAACAGGTTGAAGGCTGTTGGGAAACGTGAGGTTTTGGTGCTAAGAAAAACACAAATAATTAAGCTACTAAGAGTTAACCTCAACGGACAAAGCGGAAGCAGCGGATCAGGTGAGGTGCTCAAGACCGTGGCCAATGACGACATCTTGCAAATCCGTGACAGCTTCCATAAATTATCTCAAATTCAACTTGTGAACAGATCTAGGCGTTTTGCGGTCAACCGAAAGATCAACTGCTAATGGCTTTTCCCTTTACAAATTTACCTCAAATATTTTGTCGGTCTAATGATGTTTTTCTCTCAGGTATCCCAACAAAAGTCAACTTCAAAAAGCCCGGGCTCTTTTCTCTCGTATAATTATATGATTTGGTTAAAAAAGCAACTTTTCTGAGACGCGCTCATAATAGTTTCTTTGATTGAATTCACCGTTGAAACGTGTGTAGAAGAATGGCAAGTGTAAATTAATAATAAATTAAGGGATAGGATTAAGAGTCGGATGTGAGAAACGGAGTTCCGTTTTTTGTAATGCAACATGCGTTATTCAGCGAGTCACCATAAGTGCTATTGTTTGTTCCCGGCAGATAAGTTTTATTGAGTTTTGAACTAATTATTTCGCGACTCGAGATCCCATCGTGCGAAGTCTTAATTATTCGCAGCAGCCTCACGGAAATCACAGTCATTGTAAGATGTTTGCTGGGAATCAGCATCGTTACAGCGTGATGTTTTGAATAATTCAAGGTTTAACATTATATTTTATTCTGGTGTGATATAAATAATCAATGATGAACACTTCTATCGACCCCAACGAGTCATTAATAACATTTGCAATGCGCTGATGAAATGCAAGGCAGCCATTTTATCGGGATAAAAAGACGGACCAATGAGCGACTGAGCTTTCTGCGAGATCCCCGATTGAAATGCGCGAACCCTCGGGGGTATCTCCCCGCGGCTACGAAACCGAGCGACTTAGATGAGTTGAACACAAAGTTCGAATCATTTATCAACTTGGCTCGTCTCTTGATCCGAAAACTAACCATTCGTCCTGTTATTGCGTTATCTTCATCCCCAGATGAATGTTCGTGCCTTATCTTGTAGTTTATTTCTCTTTTTGATCCACAAAATCGTGACAGATCTTGATAGATTTACTCGCGAGGAGAGAAAAAAAAAACACTTGAAATGATTGATAATGAGTCATTTTGATAATAAACACGAATTAGAAACTGTAATGTAAATTCAAGTAAAAAGGTTGAAACAAATAATATTTCAAAAATGAAACTTAGTTCAGTGAAGTATCTTAAAGTAACAACAAAATCTGATCACATAAATATCTTAATTTCATCATGATTTGACGCCATATTTGTATCATATAAAATGATCATGATTTTGAAATATCGAACTTTTATAATTAAATTGAATCTCGCTGTGTTCATATAAAGATCTTCTTTCTTACTTTTTTGTAATAACAAAATAAAATTACTTGTTGATGATTTCTTGATCATCCGTCAAACAGTGATCTTATTATATGATCGTGATCATATTTTATAATTATCATGCGAAACAGGATCATAGGATGATTTTCAAATAATCACTATGATATCTAATTGAACAATGCAGTTTGATGATTTAAAATCATAATTATTTTATGATCGAAATTTGACATAATAATAATAAATTGATCAGTACATGATCAATTTAAGATCTTGAAGCAATGAGAATATTTTTTACACAGACTGAAATTTCAATACAGATTATTTTTGTACTTTTCAAAATTATGCTTTTTCCACGTCACATAAAAATGTAAAGTCTTATAATTTTTTAATTGGTTTACTAAGATCATGTCTGCAACGTAATCGATCATTTTCAATTTGTGGTGTTCTCGTGGCAACGATGAAAAAGTATTTAGAGGCATTTTAAAATAGAATGGAAAAAGAAATTCTTAAATCTCTTTAAAAGGATTCAGTTAGATTTGTACATTGTTAAAATAAGATATGTTCTATGTTATTGTCTGCAATTTGTCATCGTCTTTTAGTTAAAGATATTATATGACCCGAAACTACAGTAGTTTGTAAAATATTTTACAACAAAATATTTTGTGCATATTATTTACATCTGATAGACGAAATCTGTTTTCCTATTTAATGATTCAGAATTAGTGTTTACGAACATCTTAAGCTGAAAATAACCCACGAGGAGGAAACAATATGCGTAAAACTTACTTCTCAAATATTTGTCAACGTTAAAACAATGAAACATTGATTTTAATAATAAATTAAAATAAGTAATTTAGGTAGTAAATAATATTTATATAATAGCATTATTTTTATTATTTTATTATTTATTATACTGAATGACAATTTCCAGTCATAGTTATACAAAATATTAAAAATTACTTTTTAACATAATATACATCCATTTAATTTATGAGAGTAATTTTTGCTCCTTTCTTAGCTCAATTTATTTAATTGAATAAATAAAATAAGATTGAGCATATAAAATGATTATTTTTTACTATATTTAAAACGTCAATATTTATATTTACAGCCTTTTTTATGTTTATGTTTATGTTTACGTTCATTTTACGTTTTTGTTTACGTTTAAGTTTACGTTTATGTTTACGTTTATATTTATGTATACACTTTTGTTTCTGTTAATATTTATATATAAAATTATATTTATGTTTATGTTTATGTATACAATTATTTTTATGTTTACGTTTATGCATATAATGATGTTTATGTTTTCGTTTATATTTATGTATACAATTTTGTTTGTGATTACGTTTATGTATACAATTATGCTTATGTTTACGTCTATATTTAGGTATACAATTTTGTTTGTGATTACGTTTCTATTTATGTATAAAATTATGTTTATGTTTACGTTTCTATTTATGTATAAAATTATGCTTATGATTACGTTTATATTTACGTTTATATTTATGTATAAAATTATGCTTATGATTACGTTTATGTTTACGTTTATATTTAGGTATACAATTTTATTTATGTTTACGTTTCTATTTATGTATAAAATTATGTTTATGTTTACGTTTCTATTTATGTATAAAATTATGCTTATGATTACGTTTATGTTTACGTTTATATTTATGTATAAAAATATGCTTATGATTACGTTTATGTTTACGTTTATGTTCAAATAAATATTTATGTTTACATTTATGCTAATATTTAACAAATGTTTATATTTCAAATTTAAACGTTCATCTATAAAATAACACATTTTCATCTTTTCTTCCCATGTTTACTGACCATATATATAACATCAATTCATAATCCAAAACATTTTATTAATTTTACGGTGATTTCATAAATACTACTTTTTAACACTTGCTGCATACTCCCTTTCATTATTACAATATCATCCGTCAATTTTATATCAAAACATAAAATGTTGAAGCAAATATATCGCGAAACCCAAAATGACCCTGAAAAAGGAAAACACGAAATTCATCTTATGCCAATAAACGTAGTGTATAGCGTGTCTAAAAGTTAAACCTATTACCTACAGACGATTTCTAGAGCAAAAGATGCGTGAAATCGATTTTCACTTAGACGACGAACATTGAAACTTGGCAAGGCGATATCGTGCATGAATAAAACTCTTGTCAAACAACACGCTGGTTAAAAAAGGTGTACCCCAATAGAACGTCGTACAAACGTACGTAGAAAACGCAATTCACTGTGCAATCTTTGGAGATCGTCCGCCGATCGATCAAGCGGTTCTGTTTCTTCATGTCAAAATATTTCCTTAGATCGTTTGCCGGAAAGTCTCGTCCGCGGTGAAATTGTGCATTATGCCGTGGACATTTGGCTGTTTGCATTTGTGCGGGGCATTGATCGATCGGTGCGCCACCCCAAAGGGTTCTTTATGTTTCATTTCCCGCGTTTCATGCGCCCTCCAGCTGTTTTGACATTTTCAAGAAACATCGGCTCAAATTCGATTAGGCTCGAGGTTGGAAGTTGTTTTGCAAAAAGGCAAAAACGGTTGAATGACGCGGGCAACACACGCATTTTTTTGCTTAATCGCTAACGGTAATTACCGATGATCATTAAAGATCGAGTCGGCAATCAAAAGGAGCATAATAACCTGGCTCCCACGGGTTGGCCGACGCGGTTCATTAACTCGCTTTTGTTTTATTTCACGCGCGGCCATTTTTTCCGTCAAGTCTGACATCGAAAAAGATGGGTTTCCGCTGCGGTTTTATCGCCAAGGATCTCGTGCCGGCGATCGAAGTTCGATCAATATTTAGAAACACGCGATCGTCTGGGGTCACCATTTTTTGAACTGCCCGGCGGCAGCATTCTCACCGCGTGACGCACGGCGGACAAAAAATGTGGAAATCCAGTGGATCGCTGGAAATCGTAAATGAAAACCGGGTGATTGATCAGATCGTTTTGCCAGCTCCATCTATCGTGCGATAACATCTCGAATGAAGCGGCAATGACTAATTCGGCGTTTGTTCACCAAATTCCTAATAGGATTCAAATTGGTAACCGAATCGAAATCATCCCGTTATGTAATTAACGAGAGATTCATAGATAAGCTCAGGACTTTCTCCGATGGAGCTTTCTCGGTTCTTCTCGGATCATTAGTCACTCTCTCGAGCGCCCCCACCCCCAGGCGATCGTCCGTCTTTGTTTGCGGTACCGGAAAATAATTTTTCATTCGCGCAAAAGACTTTGTTCGATTTTCCGGGGGTGGTCTTTCTTCTCGAGCCACCGAGAAATCATTTTTCAGTGCTTGATAGTTTCGAGTGCTGGCGGTTTCGCCACAAAAAGCTACGAAATTTTCGATAATGAGCGGTAGAGGCCCGAACCGCACAGGTCAAGAAAACATTGTTATTTATGAAGCCGCGTTGCCCAACGTGTTTGACTTTCATGGTGTTTTCTCGTTTGTTTATTTCGTGTTTTCCTGCCCGTTGTTTTGATTTAATCATTTTTTATTGCCTTTTTTGTTCGCAGCCTGAGCGATGACGTTTTAATAAGACGTCCTGGGAAGCTTTGTAATTTATTTTAGGGAAATAAATGTTCATCGCTTCAAAATGAAAATTTCAAACTGCAATTAATAATAATTATAATACACGTGAAAAATGAACGAAACATTGATTGTATTATAAAATCATTTATTTTGAGTGTAATTTGAGGTTTTGAGTAGTTTGGAAACATCGGGATAATTGTTTTATTGTGTTTTATGAAAACATTCCCGATGATTATTAATAGAAAATCTTGCAGATAAAAAATGGTGTACTAAACTCTTAAAAGAGTATTTTATTTACTCGAGCAGTTGTAAATGAAAGATGAGTCAAATAATGATTTGAAAAAAATTGAGATAAGAATGGTTTTCAATGTCAAATTTGTTTTACTTCAATTTTGAATTGGCTTTTATCTATCTACTTTCTAAGATAGTACTTTAATCGTATGAAATACCAATGAATTATATATAAAAACAGTTTATAAAGGTCGTTGGGAAAAGTTCAATAAACAATTGTATTAATCCAATTTTTAATGAATGTCACATTCATTGGGAGTTGTAATTATTGTGAAATGCTAATGACAGAACAGTTAACAAATACTTAATACAATTAAACGACAATTTGCAATGAACGATAGCTGATTAAACTTATAGCAAAGATCGATTACCTTACTTTTGTGACGAAACCGAATTTATTTTTAAACTTTTTGGAATAGAATTGACGGAATGTGAGCAACTCGTTTTGGGAACTTTAATAGCATAATTCTCGCTGAAGTTAGGCACGAGATTCAAAAGCTTATTTATTTTCTTAAACAGGATTTGAACATTGTTTTGCAAAATTAAATTTTTTCAATAAACATTTTTCAATAAAAATTGACCGAAAATTAGAGTTCAAGGCTCGGCAATGAAATCAACCTCGTGTAATTGAGGCTTTTGAGTTAAATTTTAATTGAATTGAAAGTTTATTAAATTTAAAATTTTAAAATAGAAAGAACTTTGAATTTTGGCAAATTGAATTAATTTTTACCTTCGAGTTTTCTAAATTAAATTTTCTTTCCTTTTCTAAAGTGTTATTTATAAACAATTAAAAAACATAATTTATTTTTATCTATCCGCAAGTCGGTCATTCACCCTTTTGAAACAACATTAACATTATTTTTTCCCAATTTTTTTCAAGGTTTCATATCTTGGGGAATAAAAAGTGGGGTTTTTTTGAAACATTGTAATATCATCTGTATCATCAATATTCGATTGAATGAAAAAGATAGTCGCAAGCATCTGCATTTAAATAGTCGAAATCGATGGAGAGATATATTTTGACATTCAAAATATGCTTGTAAGTGACACTTTGACACGATCGCGACACGGGACGATCTCGCCCACGCGCGCCTTCGCTGTCTCCTGGCTTGTTATAATTTGTCAACTCAAGCCCGATTATCTCGAAACCAGATCCGGATTCCGATTTGCTTAATCCATTCGAGTAGGAGAAACAAATTTTTTTTATCATATCAGAACAGATAATTAAGCAATTAATTGAAGACGAATTTTTGGGTGAAAAAAATCTCAACCATTTCCCCCCTAACACCATCTGTTAGACGCGTTTTCAACTAAATCAAAAGACAAATATGGATAAGATTACAAAGTTATAAAAAATTGTAAATAAAGCAAAAAAAGGAACGAAAAATATTACGTAAGCGCAAACAAAAAAATTTGACGAAAACAATAAAAAAGTGATGTAACTTTGGAGTTTAACATTGCTAACTAATTAAAGAGGTTTTTGCATAACTGCGTTCCTTTTATAAAAAATTATAATAATCATGACGAAAGCTGCTTTTACATAAGAGGATTCACAAACCTGTCTGATAAGAACCTCATCTCTCTCGTCCATATGAGCCAACCCAATTCGCAGCGATAAAAGTTTCGTTTTATTTCACCCAGCGGTCTCTTCCTCGAGCAATCACGGCATGCTCTACCGCTACATCGCAGCCGAGATAACGATGTGTAACCAAATTGCCAAACCGATCAAGATCGACTTGCGGATTTGCTTTTTTTCGCGGCCGAGATTCGAATTTGGCGGGCCCGCGGGCGCGAATTTTGAAAAAAGCCGCCGCCAAAAATACCGACTTCAAAATCTAGCATCAAATTGCTTCTTCTTTGCGACACGCGTTGTTCGTGACTAACATTATAATACTCAGTGCTTCACAGTTCTTGCGCCTCAGTTACGTCATATTTCGAAGTTACTGTAATATGATTTGTCGTCATTTAGAGCTGCGACTCGCGCTTTTTTCGACTTTTACATACATTTCCGGGCAAATGCCGATTTTCATGAAACAAATTTCGGTTCAAATTTCGATTGAAATTAAGTTCGCAAGTTTGCGAGAACTTATAAATAGGGAAGAGAGAGAAAGAACGATTGAAATTTGTGGGTCTTTTAGTTAAATTAATGCAAAAGCGTTTTTTTGAATTTCGCCATTTTTGGAAAACACGTCCCGTTTTCCGGGATCAGCATTAGAGGGGAAATGTGAGAAAGCGGAATAATAAATTTTCCAAACGTTTTTTTTTTTTGAACTAACAAAATATTAATTGAATGGAAAAAAATCTGCTAATGAAAAATAAAGAATCTCGTTTTAATTATTCCTTGATTGTCGATAATTATTTGCACGCCAAGTTAAAAACATGCGTTATACGATCGTTCTTTTTATGTCGTTATAAATTACAATGAAAATGTATAATTAGCGATAAACAATCGCTGTTTCGTTCAGGATATCGAGCGACAGCTTTGTTTTTATTATCGTAAATTAATAAAAAAGAATTCGATCCAAATAAAAGCTGCGCATGGCGGACATAGAAAGAGATCAACATATCGTCTTATCAGCTGATAAGGAAATACGTGATTGATTTCACTTATGATTGATAATAATCGTTCTTATAATGAGGTGACGATTACTTCACATCAGATAAATCTACGATTTCCATTACAAAATCCAAATACCTTTTTTATTTCTCTATGATTTGTAAATAAATAATACCTGTGTTCAAAAAATTCACTTTCGCCTGTATTCTGATATGATAAAAACAGATTCACCTTTTTCGTAATCGCGAGATGTATCGACAATAGATATTATCTCTGAAGATTCCTACCTTATCGACCAGATCAGAATCTACTTAACCCAATTTAGATAACGCCGTTTTCTGTCTGGTATTCAAATAACTCCGAGATGCATTTTCCAAATAATGAAATGTTGTAAACAATTGTGCTGGTTGAAAAATACGATTAAGCGGGAAAAGTCAATTTTCGTGACATTGAAAGCAACTTAAAAACGTCTGCTTTGCGTAAGATAAACTTTCAGTACATTAAACTCGTCTGATTCTTGAAATAAAATATAGTTATTTTTACGTTCTAAACTCGGTTTTGTTATTTTTTTTATTTGCGTGTTCAACGAGACACAAAGCATGCGTTTTTGTTATGTGACAAAACTTATAAATCAATAAAATAAATAAAGATAAAGAAAAGACTGAAGGGCGAATAAGCGGGTAAAAAGACGCAGTTTTCGTCATTTTCAGAGCCAATTATTTACGTCGATACGCACCTGAAACAGAAAAGAAAAACAATTGTATAGATTTTGTTTTGAAAATTGTATGTTTATATTCTTAGCTACATAAGTAAAGATTT
>JABFQD010004294.1:0-11988 GCA_022817045.1 Psix sp. ZL-2020 | reverse complement strand
GAGGGACGGTTTAAGAGTGTGGTTTAGAACCAACAAATACCCCGTGAAGTTTTAAAAAAAAAAATTGCAACTAAAGTGTTACAGTGAAAAGAAGCGAATATGTAATGTATAGATTAAAACAAACAAAAAAAAAAAAAAAAATAAAAAGACATTTATCATTTTTATATTATATTTAATTATTTTTTAGTGATTTTAAAAAAATTTTTAGTAAAAAATTTACAGAGGTAAATTAAGCTACCTAAAACTGATGTTTTAAGTAGCAAAATCTTTGCAAACTGACAAGTTTAAAGGAGCTGCATTCGGTTCACTCTGACAATCGAAGTCTGCCGACCGCGGACGCTCAGAGCAGATAAACTGGTTGACAATGCCTCAAGAACGATACAAGTCTAATTCTCTACAAATCTTGAGAATTTATATTATTATACATCTGTGAAATCTCTGATATAGTAACCTGAGCCATGGGAATGATGTTGCCTAGATAACCGGTTAATTGACAAAACTGCATACGTTTCGCTTGTCATGTCTATAATTTGATACGTTTTAGTCGTCCATTTCTATGTTATAATTAAAGACTTTAAGAATATTGAAACACCTCAAGATAAATGTCTAAGTTTCGTTATGTCTAAATGTAGTTGTCAAATGTCATATCGAGATCTTGATTTTAATAATTTGTTTATTCTGACATATCTTGAAGCACTTAAACATTGATCTTGTCATTATTTTGAAATTTAATTTATCTAATAAAACCTTGAAGTTTTTTACTTTTATTTATCATTATATTATTTTAATGTATGCCGCTCAATTTATTACCGATACACGTGTAGAACTAAACGTGTAAAAAACAATAATAGAGAACTCCTGTTAGCGAAAATAGTTAGTTGGTCTTTTAAGTGAGTTGGAAGTTTAATTTTATCTGTAATAAAATTATTGTATGTTGAGCAATTCACCACTCAGATTATTAATGATAAGGATTAATACACGATAATATACAAGTCTGATCTTATTACTAAAATTCCTCGTTAATAAATATACTTGTACATCATACAACATTCATAAAAAATCTACACACATACATTATCATAACTATTATAAATGAATTCGAGATATCGTTGACGGAAAACTGGCGCAGAAGCAGTCTTCAGGATTCTCTGGTCATGGCAGTCCTGGAATCACGTGGCTTGGCTAACAACTCGACTCGGCTCTCGTCCTGGATGGTCGCCTGAGATCGACGGGGACGGTGCTTCGGCTCCACTGCTGATCTCGCTCACGATGTTGCTCCCACAGTCGGTTGTTCAGGTACAACCAGACCAGCCTAATAACGAACGGCGAAGCACAAAAGGTCTCGATTTTGCGATTCCGGCCCTTAAATGTATACGCGGA
Source organism: Psix sp. ZL-2020 (assembly GCA_022817045.1). Classification (NCBI taxonomy): domain Eukaryota; kingdom Metazoa; phylum Arthropoda; class Insecta; order Hymenoptera; family Scelionidae; genus Psix; species Psix sp. ZL-2020. The sequence goes on along the minus strand of JABFQD010004294.1, from coordinate 10,608 downwards.
TTTTTGCAATAGGAGTGAGGGAAACAGTCTCCTTACTCCCAAAACTCATAACGTCGCGCTAATATATCACAATATATGAGATTGTTACATATCCAATTCTAGATAATTGTACAATTGAAGTGTTCCTTTTCTTAAATACAAAATTACATTCGATACGAAGGATAACTTTGCTGTTTCCGCGAGGATTATCTGCAAGGTCTTGAATTCGCAGTTATATATTGCAAACGACATTTGCTTACATAAAGCAAGTAATTTAAAAACAAAAAAAAATCTCCGATTGACTAAATCATTCAATATAAACTAACTTGAAATGTTTTTTAATAGCAGAGGTACCCTGTTTCTAGATCCAGGAGGCGATACCGATAAGTAGAATAAATCTCACGAGAAACGCCTATCTTAAAAACGTAAATATACTAAATGTACTAACAACATAATCAACGTTAGTATTACAGACTGCGCGATTCACTATCTCAAGTAGTTCGCCGCGCCACCGCTACGTAAATCGGGAGGGTGTACGTACGCACCGAGACAGTTCAGTTCTGTTCGGGATACTCAAGTAGTCCCTATATATTTATGCGGCTACTTTTAATGTGCACGCCCCTCATCTATGCCTCTACTAATTTGTTACTGCTTTTATCAACTCAACTTTTTTTTATATATTATCAGTTTTAAGTCATTTAAGTCTCTAGTTTTAAGACATCTTTGATCAAGCTCGCACACAGTATTATATGCACCCTTTTGTTTTCATAACAACGATAATTTCTGCGTTGACTGCGTTGAGCTCTCAGACATAAATTTTTGTACATAAAATTTACATTAATTCAAGTTATTATCACATATTGTACTAGTTCTGAATTGTCCTCGCATCTGTGTCTGCCATTTTATCAGGTCTATTTATTGTTAATTAATACAGTTCCGTAAAATAGTATTGACACTAGTATTGCGAATTTATTGTGAACATTAATGTCAGCTAATTATATGAGATATTAGTAATTATTTTTTGTACACTTAAGGTCTATCGCTTAGATCATGAGTGCGGCTCATATTGTTAAACTCGTTGCGTGTAGTTGGTTACAACGACGTTGTGAATTTCTCTGTACAACAATGGGACACTCGAGTTGAGATGGAATGAAATTGTCCAAACTATAATTTATTATGGGTCACTCGTGATACGTTTTATAGTTACACCTGTGAGTTAAGTATTGATTTTCATGAAAAATTATGTTATAACTCGGGTGAAAATAATTTAAATCACAAATAATTGAATTACTGAATCCCAGCTTTGCATGAACTTCAACAAAATTTTCGTTAGTTACTATTTAGTATAGATCCACCATCACTTTTATAATGAAGGTTCTTTTTTGTATCATTGTTCAGTGGATCTGTTTATTTTATTATTTTAAGATATCAAATCCACAAAGATTTTAGACTAACAAAAAACAGTTTTTAATAAAACAACATTTAGACTACATAGGCGGGATCAATAAGTTCAAATACAGCCCTTTTACGGGTATTTTGCTAAGTCAATCAACTAATAACAATAATATTCAACAAATTTAGTAGCATAAGAGGTTTTTCCTGTTTCTATAAACAGAGCCAATCAATTTCATTTCATCGTAAAAAAATATTAGTTTTTGCATTTAGAGTTCCAGCAATTATTAATAGAAGGTCACTATATTATTTGAATAAATGTATTTGATTTTTATTGTTTCCAACAGTATTTTCACATACACTAATTGTATTATAATTGCCTAAATAATAACATTATCATTATTAATTGCATGCAACTTAACATTTAATGTAACGTAAACCCTTCCGATGTCTGAAAACAAATGATTTTCTGTGAAATTAAATTAAACTGAACAAAATCATGTTAACAAATGTAAAAAAATTCAACGGTTATTTAACACAATTTAATTCATATTAAGTTCTATATGTTTTTTGGTATATTTTTCTCCGAGTTTCGTCAAAAATTACTAGAATTCGTGTAAAAATATTAATAAAATGTGAATTTTGTATAGAATTTTTCTTTTTAATGCGTATACTTTTTTTTTTTAAATTCGATCTTAAAAAATAGCGCGAATCCAAAAAAATTCAAATTCAAATATCTTCAAATCCTCTATTCAAGAAACTTTTTTGTTGCAGTTTGCTTATCTTGAGATAAATAGTACAGCTACAGATTGCAGACATGTTAATTAAATGTCGTATATAATATATTTTTATAACACACGTATAAAATATGTAGTTAGTATTAGAGGTTATGTTTCAAACAATAATAACAAAATTATGTTTCAACAATATATTGAAAGCAATTAAAGTATTGAAGCCATATATTACAAAGCAATAGCATCACATTAAGAAAGATAAGGAAACAGAAGTTATAGCAAAAATAAACATAAATGACGATAAAAAATTAAGCTTATTAGAAGTTACGCATTCGCTGATAACAATTTCAGTCATTTTGGGGAAACTACATGAAGAATAGGCATTATTCAAGAACTTGTTTGCGCTAGCAGTAAGCAATCACAAATTGTTGTAAAAAGTATATAGAAAATTCAGATTTCAAAGTATTCATTTAAAGATCACACGATGAAATTGATTGTAGCTCCAAGGGCAACAAAAGTGAATTATAAGACGACTTAGATCTTACTCCAAAAAAAATTTCGATGAATATTAAACAATATATATGTACGTGAAGGGATTCTCCAAGATTGTAATAATTTCAAGGTCAGCAAACACAAATCTAAGACAGATGGTAGACGACACTACGTTCGTTTACGCGAAATTGTGGACTAATTCGTTGACGAAAAGACGCAATTTTGATTTACCTCATCCTGACGGAATTAAATAATACTACCAGAGATGATTGGAAACATATACTAGTAAATAGATCAAAGCGTAAGCATGGACAAAGTGGAGAAAAAGTGAAAAAAAACGAAGACCAAGATATAAGAGGATTTCTGAAATGTCGTAAATGTCAAAAATTTTATTCAAAATCTAAGTAAACAAGTGGCACATTATTAATGACAAAGAAAAACAAATCGAGATTATCATTGTGAAGAACGACGACGCTATTCAAATGTGACCAAATTATGAAGCCGCTTCTATAAGTAGAGTATTAAATTGAAAGATCAAAGCTGCTTTATTTCATTTTTTAAGGGTAGGACGCCGATAAAAGATTGTAAATCTATTAGTGTGTAAAAATGCAATCGGAAGCACAGACATCACTTTATGGGAAAAGCAATGTCTATGCCAGTTAAAGATTGAATCCATCAATAATCGAAATTTGTGAAGTCTGAAAGTGATGTAGTAGCACATTGCGTTTCGACAATTCCAGTGCAATTTAATACAATTTCAAGAGCAGAGTTTTTTGAATGCGGGTCTGAAATGCAAGCCAATAACAAAACAGTTTGATTCAAAATTGAAAATGAACAGTAAGTACATCAACGTTCTTATTTTTAGGATAGGAAAACGAAGAACAGTTATTAAACAATCAATTTATGACTGAATACAATGAAAAATTTTCAGATTTATTATGACTTAATTCTGCATTGTCATTTCAGCGATCACCAAGTATCTACCTCGCATCCGTCTTGATGAGCTTTAGAATCAAGGTACCGGTACCGGAACAGACAAAAAATTGTGAAATATTAAACAGCTCAGTTCCTCAACTAAGGAATTCTTTGATATGGTTATTGCGAAAAACGATTTGAAAAAACCATTTCATGTATGGAAGGCGATGCATTTATTGTCAACTTGCTATATAAAAATTGTCTGACTTTAATTGAATTCTTCCACAAGACTTTTCGAGATTTTTACAATGTCTAGGACCAAGTGAGAAAATCACTGAAATTAAAACAGAAATAAATCGTATTCATGAAGGAATATAAAATATAACAAGTCATATAGAAATTGTACCGATACCCAGCGTCGGCTAAGCATCAAAATGTAACTAAATTCAATAATGGCACAATATTGCTTGCTAACCTTAATACAATATCAACTATAGATATTGAAACATTGATGGAATTTAATATTAGGCCAATGAAGGTATACGTTTGGTTTAATATCATTTTTAAATAGTCGAATCTTAATGCTAAACCAATACTGGAAGCCAATAATAGACGAATATTCAAAGACAACATTAGCATAATTTAATGACTTTTTTCAATCTGGAAACATATAGGATTAAAAAAGTCCAACAAAATTGTGATAAATAATCTAATCATTTAATTGAAGTATATTTAAGTTGTATATCTACTTTGTTATTAAGAAAATAAAAAAGTATAAGCAATATTGCGATTACCCTGATAATTTAGAGATACTTAAATAAATTTCTTTTATAATTTAGTTTAACTGATTAATAAAATGGAATTTATTTTCGATTTTTTTAATGAGTTCTTACTATCAATAGGTGGTTTTACTGCCAAAAGATGTAGAAAATTGGTCATGTTAACAGAACTCGAATTTGTTTATGTTTATAGGTCGCAGATTTTAAACGTGAACTGCAAAATAAATTATAAATTTTAATCAACTTAAATAGTATATTGTGTACATTGTGGGAAAAGTTGGCAATTCTAAATGAGGAGAAATTGACATACGACCGGAGTAAGTTGGTCTTCTTGAAATTTTGGAGAATTCTTATTTCTTATTCTTTAGATTAACATATTTTTTTACAGTAACATTATTTTGGCTTTTAAAAGTAGCAAAAATAAATATTAAAAAAATAGCATTTAAATCTGACTATAATTTATTTTATAATCACTGTAAAAAATGGGAACTACATTCTTTTCGTGAAATTTGTAAATATACATTTTTTTTAATTTTCTCGATTAGAAATTTACAAATTTTGTCAGATATTTTAAAAATACTCAACATCAACATTTTAAGAGTCAGTTGGAAAATCAAAAAAATTATAACTTGCACTATACTTGATTACTCGAATGAGAAATATTTTATCGTGGATATTTTTGGATCGTACAACACTATTACTTACAATGATTTTGCGATCTTTTAACTGAACACCGCTGCCCGGATTCATTTTATGACATCTGTTTTATGATATAGATTATGAAACGTTATAGTTACAGACTGTAGACCATAAGATTCAGGCATGTTTTGAAGAAACATTCGCAATAATCTTTGCGGATAATCGTTTAGTTCTACAGCAATATCTTCACAAGAAAGTATTTTATAGGAGACAAATAATAAACTCAAGTGCTTATATTTATCATTTCGAACAAAACCTGTAAAAATCAATGATAAAAGTAAAACAATACGGACAATATTGAGTTTCCTTCCGATTCTTAGTATTAGGCATGTCAAATTTTGTCCTGTTAAATTCTTCAAAATATCATGTTTCATATTATCGAAATGTTGTTGCAAAATGTTTGAAACACTGTCATCCCAATGTTCATTGATCAAGGTCCTAAATACTGAAGCGCTAACTTGAACAACAAAGATGCATTGAGGCCAAGAATACTTGCTTCAAAATATTATTATTATAACATAACATTTCATAATTTTTGGCATGATGATCGGGATTCACTTTTGTAATTGTTTCCCGATGGACATAGCATCTTTAATAAGCGTAGAATCCTGTATATTTTTTACATTGTTTTATGTAAACTCCTACTGGAGTGTCGTAAAAAATGCTATAACATTGAATTTATAGCTATTATTGTTGATCTTGAATCCATTATTAATAACTTTGTTTACTTTAAACATAAAATCACGTACGTGTTGTTCCAACAGAAATGGTTTGGAAAATTTATAATAATATGCGATGATAGAAAATTTTAAAATGTAATTAGAATACTAAACATTACCCAAAATCAGCCACATGTAATTTTTTTAAAATTAATACCAAAATTAATATTAAATCATCAATATTAATAATTATACAAATATCTGCCACTTTATAGATTTTTAGATCTATAATTGATGTCATATTATATTCTATTTCTATATATAAGAATTGTCCCAATGTCGAACTTAACATCATAATGCAATAATTTCTTTTTACATTAGATGAATGCATAAGAGTTTTAAACGATTTTGGTAACGTTGTTACATTTTTGTTATGCATAACCAGCAACATGTTTTTAATAAATGTCTGGTTCACACTTCCAATTTGATGTTATATCAAAGCTCGAACGTTCGAAGTTACATCGCCACTGATAAATTTATTTTTATCATTTTCTGCAGCTAAGAATTGACTACTTGTTCTGCTTGAATCATTTTCAAGTTTGGCTTCGTCTTAATCAGATGATGTTTTCCTGATGGTATAAGATGAATTTTCACCGTCCAAAGAAAGTGTATTACTGGCTGGTTTCACAGATGTACAATGGCCTTCCTAAAAACAATTTGTAGTCCTTGTATTTTCATTTTTGTATGACAATTGTTATCATCACTTATGTCTTTGTGCGGTCCTTCGTTACTACATGTGTTATATGTTGACGGTGATTCACTAGGGCCTTCTGCACTTGTATTACTGATTTCTAAAAAAATTTTAAGTTGAATAAGTATTTTAAATTACAGAAAATGAAATTAGATTTTTTATGAATTTATATGTAAGTATATATAGTATATATTTTTAAGTATATTTAAGTAAGTAAGCATATTTATTATATATTTTATATGTAAGTATATTGATACCTACATACCTTAATTCATATTTTAATCATTCTATTTACATGCATTAACTTTCAATTTTTATCATGCAACAAATTAAATTCTATTCGTACAACAAGTATTTCACATATTCATCATTTTTGAAGTACATTTAAAAAAATAGCTGGGGAACGGGTGGTAATTATTTTCATTTTTATATTCTGTAGGGTAAAAAGGTATAAGTACACATTAAAGTATGTTTAATCACATGTGCAATTAGGATTTCACATACAACTAGATGTCATCCATCCATCTGCGCCTCACAATGCTTCACAAAGTGACAAGTTCAATCAGTCAAGCATTAAATCAGTGTAAATATTTAATAGAAATGGAATTTGTTTAATTCGAACTAAATTATCTGACATTTTTCAATACTAATAGATCTTAATATGAAGTATCCTACTGTTTTACTTATAAAACTTCAACGTTTGTATAACCTTAGGTAGTGTTATACACAATCCGCCAGATGGCGTATAGTGGGATGTCACATCTCAATATCCATTGAGTTTTGTTGTAGATATCCAAGTAAAAATTGATATATGGCTCCATAAATGGCATTTTTAAGTAATATAAGGAAACTTTTGTGTTACAATATGTTTGCACATATTGTACCAAGAGGAAAATATGATATACTTACCAATCATCCATACCAACATACTTACCAATATATATAAATCAACCATACAACCTATCATCAATTTCGGGTTTTAGTTTTTTCAAGGCACAATGCATCTAAACTCTCTTAGTAATAGATATTTTTATCTAAACAAAGCTATAAAAATAACAAAATAATCAGCTTTTTCATTCCATCAATTAATTTAAAAAAATCATATTTTATAGGAATCAATAAATGGTTGAAATATCAAAATTCTTTCCATAATATGAAAATTAAACCTAATACAGAAATAAAAAATTGAAGAAGAGAATTCAAAAAAATGTATGCATGAATTAAGATCATGAAATTTAAAAAATGTTAATAGTAAATATGACACAAGTTTTCAATCAAAAATGCAGAGTAATTTATAATCTCTTATTAAATGTATAAGATTTTTAGTTAGCGTTTAACATTAATACAAAAATAAAGATTTTCTAATTTCAATTGTTTTTCAAGTGCGAAATCTTTCGCTCAATCTTTATCAGTACTAAAAAATGTTTTTATGCTCCTGAAAACGATATAAAAATTTGTCGGTTATTGCACTATTATTAGCAGGAAAAATTATTTTCCGTTTTTTTTATATATTTTTTAAGCGGGGTAAGTCCAGACTATGTTACTAATTCATGTGTCATTAAAAAGAAGCGATTTATTATTGAAGAAATTAAGGTTATAATTATTTTCAAAATATCTTAAAGCTGCATTTATTAAGAGTAAGTTATGTAATAGACAACAAGCTTATAACATGGAATATTTTTATAATTAATCACTGTACACTTTTTTACTCCAAATTTTGCATCCATCCATATCCAAATATTCTATTAGTTTCTTCAAATCTCCTACGATATAAATTGACCAAACATTATATACTACCCCTTTGCTTCTAATTTTTGTGTTTATTCTAGTTTTCACTATTCTATTTATCATTTTGCTTCCCTGTTCCGCCACTTCGTTTTAATCCCCCCGTACTCTCTCTCTTTGTTATGCTTTTTTGTTCCTTACCTGTAACCCCACTCATGTCTCGACTAAACTATCAAAATTTCTCTCTATCTCTTTCTCTCTCTCTCTCTCTCTCTCTCTCTCTCTCTCTCTCTCTCTTCTTCTTCCCTCTCTCTCTTCTCCTTCTCTTCAAAACGAATTATCACTACTCTCTTCCACAGATCCCCCCCCCCTTTAGTTTGCTTTCCACATTCAACTTCCTCTTTATACACTCCTTAATCTGCTCCCTTCTCAGTCCCCTACTTACTTTCTTCTTTTCTTTCTCCCTTTCTTCTTTTTCTTCACTTTCCACTATTCTTTTTTAATTTTCCAGCGTTCCTATCACTTATTATGCTACATATTGACCAGCTGGATCCGTTTGATGAGGAATTTTAGTTCTCAAAGTGTAATCATTTATTATGAATTGTGATGCTCTAGGAATATAGGAATAAGGAATATAGGAATAAGTGATGACAGTGTACGTTTAACAAATGGCGCTCAATGTGGCGCCGGTGATATAGAGTTTTGTAGAAAAGTTTATGTTGATTATTTTATTATAAAAATTGTGAAATAAAAATTTATCAAAAGGCGTTAAAAAAAGGTAACATCATGCAGGACTTTAAAATCTAAAAGCGCGCAAAAAATCTGAAATATCGAAAGTGCGCGAAAATTGAAAGTATTTAAAGAACAATGTAACTTGAATTAAAGAAAGTGTGCGAATATTTTAAAGCGGCATGAAATTTTGAAAAGTTAAGTCATAAGTGTTATTAGGTTAAAAATCAGCGTGTGTCATAATATTTTCCATTCAAACTTGCTGGAGAAGCACAAAGAGCCTTTGCGAAAGAAGCACTTTGATATTCTCTTTTCAGCAAATAAAATTAAGTTACAATGTAAAAAGGAAGAATTCCTCCTCCTCCTCCTATGTTTTCATTATTAGGGGAAAAAGTATAACCTCTTCAACGTAATTTATATATCACATATATCATGATATAATAGAATATTATTTATATCCTCTTATTTAATTAAAATATAAAATAAATATTTTTCATTATTAATATGAAATGGCCAACGTTACTATATATAAATAATAGTGGCTGAAATTATTCAATCAGAGCGATTCAACTGGATGGTTTAAATGACAAGTATTATTTACACAAAAAGAATAATATCCCATCGTTCATATTAGTATAAACAGTTGCTATGTTCGCTTAATAAATACGGACTTTCATTTGTCACCAAATGTAGACCATACGTGTCGTATTGTGTATATGTTTCTTAAATTGTGTATTATTTCACATTTCATATGAATGTAAATGATTATAATTATTATGATTGTTCGAGATCCATTCGGCAGACGGTTTCCTTTTCCTTTATTATTTTTATATATGTCGTTGTTTTTGATAAAATTAATTTTAAAAAGGATTTTAATCGTGCCGTCATCTATTTCCATGCTTTTCTGCTCCTCTCTTCGGCCCTGCACCGCACTATAATAGACTGCGCGCGCAAGTGACGCACTGGCATTGCTCGATTCTGAGTAGTTGCCTGCAGTAGTTAGTCAGGCTACGTGAGTCATTTGTGAGCTTTCTGAGGCACTTTTGTTAGTTTTCTTTGGAGCATACTGAGTAGGCATCTACAGGGCCTTTCAACCTATTCTTTTTACTATGTTTGTAGTTACCTTTTCTTTATGATCCTTCAAATTTGATTATCTGGCTTGTTCGGAAATCGAACTTATCTTACGCTACCGGAAGTATCGAAACAGCCGGCGTTCCAACTATCATTTAAAGGGGAAAGGATTTAATTTAATATAAATTTTTACTAAATTGATTCTCATTGTGTGTCTTGTATTGTTTGCCATCGGATAATCTCCGTGTCTTGTATTAATAATTTGTAGTTGAAGTATCATTGATACACGACCGTTAACAACCGTTAATAATTTGAATTTTCAAAATTAAATTTAATTACGCATGACTCAATTTGTTTTGATTTGAGCCGTCCTGGTTTGATACACTGATCGGATATCGGTGCTTCTCAAGCTCGTAGGCTGCATTAAAATTAGATATAATTTGGAGCATTTTTCTTCGCTTCATTTTCTTATCATCGTGTCCCATTATTTTCGACGTTCGTATACATCTTTGTCCTCCGCGTCGAAAGATGAATTGTGCTCTTTTTCTCTTATCTTAATTTCCGTCATTTTTTAATTAAATAATCGGCCGTTAATTCTGGTAGCAGAATTTGTCGGTTTTATAATTGCGCGAAACTACCAAAAGCCGAACCGGCGCTTTATATTCATTTTATTTATGAAAGAA
>JABFQD010004293.1:0-11989 GCA_022817045.1 Psix sp. ZL-2020 | reverse complement strand
TGAACTGAATAAAATGAAAGAATGCAAAGTATTCGAAATAATCAAAGGAAAAACAATATTCGTCTTTATTTAAAATGATTCGGTTGTATACCTTCGATCATTTGATCGATATAGTTTTTAAATAATATAGTTTGAAGGTAATGGCTGTATCAAAATAAATCTTCCTATTCTTAACACTCGACACCAAATTTTCGCTAGAGGTGCATTGCGTGAGAATTCCAGTAAATTACTTTCCCCTACAGCATTAAAAATAGTCTCTATAATTTCCGAAACCTTTTAATTTTTTATTGGTTGAGGGAGGAAGATATCTTTAAAATCGAGTTATTGAATGGATTAAAGTTTTTTTGAATTTAATCCAACATTTTTGATTCCATGAGTGTGTTCGTTTGATTCATGAGAACTTATATCAGAACAAATGTGACTATTCCCAATAGCAAGTTTAATAAAAAATCCCATTATCAAAGCCTACATAAGAAAATGCTAACTAGAAAGAAGGAAACTAGAAAAAATTGATACATACCAAGCCTCGGAGCAATTAACTGTGGTTGGAAACGTTCCGAAAATCAAAACCAGTATGATGTAAAGAATTTCCACATCTTGGACCTTTATTTCTGATAAGGATTGACGCGTGAAAGAAAGCGTTCCACGTATTTTAGCGAATAATGACTTTCCGCCGAAGAAAAATGATGCTTATTCAATCTAATTTCACAATCTGTAGTTCATAGTTCCTTATTCAAAAATAAATGTAATTAACATTTTAAAAATTTACCTCAGGCTTTGAATAAATGGTGTCACAATGTGAGAACAGATTCCTAGCTCTAGAATACTTATTGGAAGGAAATTATGCATGCATAGAAATTATCCGTCATAAAAATTAATGACTTAAAATATATAGTCAAGTACAGTTTGAAATATAAAAATCCTAGATTAGTATTAACTATTATCAATTGAATATTATACCGAAAATGCTTGTATTAACAATTGTAGTTTATAGTTTTTTTTACGTATTTCACAATCTTTTTGATTGCTGACCCGTAGATCTTTCTTGAGTTCTTCAGGTGTTGATTAGCACTACTAATAAAAAACTTGTTGTTTAGTATGTCCATCAAGCTGACTGTAGCTTGTTGACGTTAAAATTTGTGTGTTTTGATGTTAATTGTTATGTATGCGCAAGCAAATTGGATGATGTGGATGATCTTGAATAAATACAGAGTTGACGTTAATCTTCGGAAGAGATGCAGGATTTTTTGAACTTAAGCTGCCGTAGTCCATAGAGACTGCCGGTCAGTTTACAGAATTGATACGTCTATTCTTTGAATCTTTATGGCTGCTGCAGATAGTCTCTACTGCACGTAAACGCTGTCTTTACATCAAATTGCTGTAGAAACATCTTCTTTGAGACTGAAACGATAGAATGTATTTGATTTAATCGTCTTGTAATAGTCGTCTATCTGTTGGAAATTTCTTCCTACCAGTCTCCTTATGTAACACTACGCTGTCGTTGGTGTTCTTTTGATGCTTGTAGATCTTGTCGTTGTCGATTACTTGTTGTTCAGAAGGAAAATATACCAACGTCCAAGTCTGATTTCTTTCTCAGAAGTTATATTGTTCCTCCTTTTCCACTATTTCTTATATCTACTTATACTATTTTGGTGCTTTACAGTAAATTCCTTCTTCATATGTTTTTGGTTTACAATGATCAGCAATTCAAATGTTATTTTACATGTAACTGTCCGGTTAACGGATGAGTCCGGTTTTGGTCGAGTTAATATTTTGGATTTTATTGTGCTATTTGATTTATTGTTCTTCATTGTCGTTTTTGATGTTTACAAATTTTGGGAATCCTTTTTTTGGAAAGTTTCTTGTCTTCTGAAATTCCAGAAGATTTGTTGTCTTCAGAAATTTCTTTGTCGAATTAATCTTTTAGTGAGCTAGAAGTAATTTGAAGAAATATACACAATATGATGATGCTTTTGGCATAGATATGTCACATGCGAGTATGTGATTGAAACTCATCCAATTTGTATTTTGTCTAACTTCACTACTTTACGAGTTACCAACGTTGGTAGTTTAACGGTTGCTGTTTTAGTTCCTTTGTAATGGGGTCGTATTTAGATCGTCGCTGGTATTTCTAAGACTCGGGTCTTTTAAACCTGCTCTTTCAATTCGGTCCGGATTTCCTCTTTTGAGATGAATTAATCGAGGTCGCGAATTTCGATGCGAGTTTTTTCCCAGTACCGGCGTTTTTTGGGAGTGAGCAAGGAGGCTCCCAGGTCTTATTATCTGACGACCGCAGTGTTGCAGCAGTGGACCACTTGGTTACTCGGTAGCATCTAAAGCTTCAAGCGAAGAAGTAAGGAGAGGAGAGCTGTGGGTATAGCTTGGTTATAAGCTGGATGAGCTTTATGACTTCGTAAAACCCAAAAATAAGGTGCATCAGGAGATAAAATCAACTTCATAACCTCATTTCGCACGTTATATGGGAAAATTGAAAAGCTCGATAAAGCTTTGGGCAAAACAACTGTTTCAAAGCCAGAAATGAACGTTGCTATGTGTCAAACCTCCCTTGGACTGGAAGCTCAACAACTGACCTTCAAGGGCTTTTCTGTTAAGAGGAAGCCGGCGGAGTCACCTCTAAAGGATACTTTGAATTTGCAGAAGAAGAAGAAAGTCGAAGGCCAACATCACCTTGTGATTCCCGAATCATTGGAGATTTTCGTCACACCTAGTGGTACTGTGTATGAGAAAGATGCTCCGGCGAATTGCTGGGAAATAGTAGGAAAAATTAAAAAAAGGAGCACGAAGGTCGGATAAAATCAATCAAGACGAGTGCGTCCCAAGCCGATCCGAACAGATGCGCTTTGCTGAAGGCAGAAGATCGAGGGTCCTGCGTGAATACCCTGAGAGAGATGAAAGCAAATCCAGCTTTGAAGGACATTGGCAGGTGTGTGAACCGAGTGCAACAAAGGAAACCTTTTGTTGGAGTTGGAGAAAACGGCCACGGGAAAAGTCGACGCTCTCAGGAACTCAATCGCGACTCAACTGGGCGAGTCGACATGAGTGAGCACGTTCAGAGAAGAAGCGACAGTTGAACTTCGAGATCTCGACCGGGCGAAATCTGCGTTCGTTGTCGCGAGCTATGTGCCAAGGTCAATGCTGATCCCATTGGGTAGACTCTATCGGACAGTGATGGCGAGGCTGAACTCCGGCCCCACCGAGAGTCCGACTGGAACTATTCTACTCCAAGTGGTAGAGAGAAGTGGTAGCCAAGCTGCTTCCAAGCCACCCGGTGCTAGACTGTGGCGTTGATATCTTTCACTGAGAGAAAAACGACCTACCAAATAGCTCAGAGGAGCTGACACACGATATAAAGAAGTTGAAAGATTACAAGTCATCAAGACCTGACGGAATACCAAATGCAGCTCTCCAAGCGGCCATGGAGGCGCGCATGGACATGTTTTGTAAGATATTTGAGAACTGTTTGAAACGAGGAGTCTTTCCTCGCTGTTGGAAACGACAGAAGCTAGTCCTTTTACCGTAAGGTGGCAGGCCCTCCACCGTGGCGTTTGCCTATCGCTGGATACGGCAGGTAAGGTACTGGAGAGGATCATCTGCAACCGGTTAACGGACTTCATCGAAAGAAATTGAAGTCTTTCTGACCATCGGTTCGGCTTTCAAAAGGCGCGATCCACGATTGATGCTATTTCGAAAGTTGTAGACATTGAGAAGAAAGCCATCGTAGGTACCACATGGGCACGAGATACCAAAAACTACTGCGCTGTGGTCACGTTGGATGTGAAAAACGCTTTTAACTCTGCGAAGTACAGCTGCATTCTTAATGCTCTTTACCAGTTAAGAGTCCCGGTGTATATTTAGGCCTTTATTAGTAACTACTTAGTGGATAGGATTCTAATATACCATATAGATGACGGTCCTAGGACGTACAACGTTACGACAGGTGTTCCGCAGGGCTTAGTTCTCGGCCCTTTGCTGTGGAACATGATGTATGATGCAGTACTGAGATTAGAACTGCCGCTTGGTGTGCAAACCATTTTCTTTATGGATGACATCGCGGTGGTGGTCGTGGACAAACACCTAGCGAAACTCATCTTGGTTGCGGATGAAGCCATCAGGATCATCTGAGGCAAAAGTGGTACTGATTACCAGCAAAAAACGAAGGGAGACCATTATTCTCACGGTTGGTGGGCAGGACATTTAGTCGCTGCCTAGATCGAAATATCTCGGGGTATGGATTGACACTCGTCTTCAATTTGATGACCACCTCCAAATAATTAATGAAAAGGCAACTTAAATGACAACGGCATTGGCACGGATCATGCCAAACATTGGTGGAGTAAAACAGGACTTGCGAGTGTTGTGAGCTCTACGCTTCCCCACGTGGCTCTCATTTGGTCGAGTGCCATGACGACAAAAGCTTACGCGGTATATATCGTCGCTGGTATGATGCCTATTGAACTCCTGGCAGACCGGCGCCAGCGTATATGGGCTAGAGGGAGTCAGAATACTACGGCGGACCGCCGAGCAGTCACCGAGCAAAAGAGGAGCGAGTCCCTATGACATTGGCAGGCCTCTTGGGATGCTTTGCATAATGGCAGGTGGACCCACCATCTTATCTTCGATATCGCTTTATCGACATCAAGAAAGCACGTTGATGTGGACTTCTACGTAACGTAGTTGTTAACGGGTCTCGGCTCCTTCCGGGCGTACCAACATCGTTTCCATTTGGACGATACCACAATGTGTCCAGCTTGTGAGGAGATCGGAGACGTGAAAAATGTTGTTTAGGGCATCGTTTCTTGTCATTTTGTTATCTCGCCTGTACTAGATTCCATTATTTTCTCTTTCTTTTTTTCACAACCAATTTCTAGTTCATCGACAATTATTTTTTTAAATTTCTGACCTAGAAAGTTTTGAGCGGTTCTATTCCTTGCTTCCTGAGATGTTATTTCGTTTTCTTTATTTTGAGAGATTTGATTTAATACTTTCGCATCCTGATTCGAGTAACTCCTATCGACAACATTATTTGAGTTTTTGTGATTTCTATAATTTGATACTGATGTATTATCATTTGATCCGTTGCTTATAGTTTCTCCATCGTTAAAAGACTATAAAAACTTAGATGTTTAAAATTAATTTTTTAATCATTAATTGTTTCAAATTGCCGTTCTGTCTCGGATTGAAATTTATGAACTGACCATCATTTCTATAAAAATGTAGATTTCGAGGATTATTTTTCTGATCACTACCCCTCCAGACTTTTGCAGGCCATAATTTCTTTGTAAATAATTTGTATTTTTGTGTCTCAATTCAGCAACGACCTTTTATCTAGGACTATTCATATCGCCTACTTAAACAAAGATACTTAACAAGTCTAGGAAGTTATCTACATTAAGTTTAATAGATAGATTCATGATAGTTTCATGATTTAAGGATTGGAAGAAGCTTCATATAAATCTTTTACTAGACTTTTCTTTTTTGTAGGACACTCAATATAAGGACAATGTGCTCGTGGATTGAACCTTCTAAAATGCAAATTATCTGTGATTTTTACTTCCATGTTTTTCATTTCACTTCGTCATTTAAACTTTGCTTTGAAGGTGTCAAAGTTTTTAATTTTGGTAGTACTATTTCCATAATAGTCTATAATGTTGATATGGCATTCATTAACTCAATTAAGTTACAACTGGTTGATGATGATACTTGAACTGTTTCGATCCCTCCGGTTATGACCTACCAATGTCTTTTTGCCATAGAAAGATCGCCTTTACTGTTTAGGAGTTTTAAGTCAACTATTGCTAACATGAAAAGGAATGCCGCCGTACAAATGAGGAAGGTAAGGGGTCTGGTAGGTTAGTTTCTGAGGAAGGTATAAAAAGGTGGATAAAATTAAAAGAGACAATAAAAAAATGTTAACAGTGAAAGAAACAAGAAGAACAACAGAGGATTTATGGTGGGATGAAGAGTATAAAGATCTGAAAAAGAAGCCTTTAGAAATGAAGAAGATAGGAGAGGCAGATCAAGAGGCATGGAAGGACAGTAGAAGAAAATATAAGGAACTATGTATAAGAAAAAGAAGAGAATGGAATGAAAGAAGGAGGTATTAGGGCGAATAAAGAACGAGGGTGAAGCATGGAAGTTTTTAGGTAAATATCAGAAGAAATAAGGAGTCAGAGAGAAGGTTTCTATAGCAGAATGGAAAGCCCACGTTATGAGAGATGTAGAGGGAGCTATAAGTAAGGAAGAATCTAAGGAAAGAGTTGAAGGATATTTGGGATGGTACGTGGATGCCAGAGGAATGGAAGAGGAGAGTCCCAATATTCAAAAAATGGGATACGGAAAATATAAAAAATTATAGACAGGTGACGATTGCGTGCACAAATTATAGAATTTGGGAGGATGTGCAGAATGGGTTTAGAAAAGGTATAGGATGCATTAAGAACGTCTACAATCTAAGGAGTATTATTCATCTTGAGATTAATAACAAATGAGGAAAGTGATAAGGAATCTTATCCTAGTAGGCGGAATGAAAAATTTGTCCTAATTAAAATGAAATTAAGGAATAAGTGGGAAACAGGAAAGTTGAGGAGAAGAAGGCTATTGGGACGAAATGGATTGAATGAGGAGAAGGATGAAGGAAGATTACACAAAAAGGACCACACCTTAAAGTGTTAAATGGAGTTATATGACTTATTTTCCGAAGCCCCTTTGTATGGCAATTGTTGAAAAAGATAAATGAAGATTATTATTATCATTATTATTATATTACTTACATTGAGAATAAATATTGGTAGTTAGAAAATTAATAAATTTAATAAAATGAATTGTAACGTGGTTACAAAAATTCCGCCACAAAGACGTTTTTTTTCTTCAATTTATAATTGTAGAAACATATTTAAATCTTAAGGAACATAATTGAATAGAACGAGAGTATACTTAATCAATGGAATTATAATAAACAGTCGCAAGCGGAAGACAATTCAGAATAATGGAAGGAAGTGACATCTACTACGGAGGCGTAACCGGTAACGTCGCAATATTCGTAGTTATAACAAAATTTATTCAATCTCAGCAAATTGAATCTAACTATCAAAACAGAATTTACCATTGTCGTTTTCGTTCAATTTCTTAATTTTTTTCACGATATTCATCTGACTGAAAACTCCCTCAACCTCTGCGTTCGAATACGGAAGTACTAGAATTCTGAGTGCAAACTGAAACAATTGTTGGAATGGGTTCAAATCAGATGCATCCGTAGAATTCACCTCGTTTCAGTTAATCGGAATAATATTTTAATATTTATATTCAATTTTTGTTATTGTATCATCAGTCAAATTGAATTGCTTAAGCAGAGGTTGAAGATCTTCTTTAATTGCGTTTAGGACATTGTATGGCGACAACAGAGCGACTTTTTCCAAAATCTTAATGTTATCTGGAAGCCTCTGTTTGAACTGCTTTTGCAGATGAAGGTAAAAATTAGTGCATCGTTGACGGAATTGTATTTTGTTCTGGTTGATTAAATTTCCTTTGCTGCGCAATTCACTAAGTTTCTTTTCTGCAGCATACCCTAAATTCTTTCTCCTGTCAACAAAATTATCTAGATCCGTCGTGAGAGGGTCGATGTTTTTATGAGTCATAGAAAAACGCTGTTCGATTGACAACGTCAAGTTTGACAAATCCTGCATTAACTTAAGCGGGTTTACATCACTGCTTTCAACACTCTTGTTAACCCTTTGCACCTCGGTCAAAGTTGGTTCTAGTGCAAGAAGGTAGATTCACTTAATTTTGATATAAACGGTAAAATGTTTTAGCGGTATAACATTTCCCTGAGTTTCTTAAAATTTCGGAATGTGTCTTCAATTCGAGCCACTGAACTAACAGAATACGGTCCACAGCCTTTTCGATTGTAAGCCAGCGGGTGTTCGAAGCCTAAAAAATTGAACGAAAATTATTAATTGAGATGATTATTGCTATTATTATTAGAATGAATCAATAATTATCAATAAAAACATATTTAAAAAAGCATATACCTGCGGTATTTTAAAAGGCTGTTCCCCGTCATTCATTGCTATATGAATTGATTTATACAATGACTGCTGAGTTGCTAACCGTGCAAATCAATTATATGTCTCGGCAATTAAAAATTCAAGATAACGAGGGAAAGTCTCAGAACTGGCGTGAGTTACAGCCAGTTGTAATGAATGGCAAATATAACGAAAAAAATTAAATTTGGAACCACTTTGTTTAATTTTGCGTAAATACCGTCGTTAATCTTCACCGTGACGCAGTTCCTATGCCAATGTTGGAACTGATGAAGATTTTTTTCTCGAGCTTCGAATTACATTCGAAGTTCGAAAAAGCTGTGAATGTAATTAATTTTTGATGAGCTTGCTACACTTTGTTTTATGGATTTTCAAATTTCGAGCAATTGTTTAAAATGATTAATCAAATCGTTGTGTTGGGACATCTTTTCCCATTTTGATCCTGTTTAATTGAACTTTTACTTCTTATAATAACAATTTTATTCAAGTTACATGAGACTAACCAGCAAAAATGAACGATCACAACAATTGATTTTCGATTTGTGTGTTGTGTAGAAACAGAGGGAAAACAGTATTTGTTTTGGTTTCGCGCATGACGGCACATTACGAATACAAGTGTTTTTAATCAACAGCACATTCGTTTATCGAAGCAAATTTACCATGATGGAAAAAGACGAGGTAAAAATTGACAAAGTTGAACATCCTATTTCTATAAAGACATGAAATATAAGAAAAAATTATGATGGAAAATTGTGCTTTAACAAAAATCGCATATAATTATTACCTTTAGTAAACTGTAAATTCATAAATGATGTGTTTTACTTTTAATGCAACGTCGTCTTTATTATAAGAAAACCTGATATGCAGTTGCTTTTTATGTACGAAGAATTGTTGAAGCCAGAAGATACAAATTCTTCCATTTATTCAAATGATGGAGATGAAAACAAAATTCTGAATTTAAGTGAAGAAATACGGTGTAAGTAATAATACATTTATACAATCACACGAAAAAAAACTATATAATTAATAAAACATTTTTTTTCAATAGGAAATGATGAACAAATGATTTTTTTTTTTGATAAAAAGGGAGGATAAAATTACATTATAGACTGAAAATGAAGCTGTATTTTCACTATGTCAATTTGTTCAATCAAACATGTAAAAATCGTTAAAAATGAGCTAATTCATTTTAATTCCTCTAAATTTCTCGTTATCTGCAGTGAGCATATTTTTTCACATAAGCGGAAAACCCTCTAAAACGGCAACACTGGTTACGCGCATCCCATTTGACAACGATGGGAAGAACGCTGTAATATATATATACTTTCTTCTTTTATTACCAACAGATATTCAAAAAATAAATGACGAAAAACAATTCTAGTTAATTAATTTTTTAAATAAATTTAAAATAATTCGAATAACAGTCAATAATAATCTCCTTATTATGAAGACTATGAAACCACTGCTAACTGCAGAAAAAATCGCCACAATTATGTATTCATACACAAACATAGATTCCTTGTAAATAAACTTATACCTTACAGTTCTTAATTCGATTTTGTTATCAGTTTTGAATTTTATATTGGATTTCATTGGTTGAATCCTGTTAACTAGACATTAAGTATCACTAATTACCTGTAACCTAAACCCTGATTGGGTTAATTAGTTATTAACAATCAAAGTTTGTAATTTTTTGACTGTTAACCATATTTTTTTATACACGATTTGAATGGAAATATTATGAGTAATTCAAAAATATAAAAATTATAGATATTAAAATTAAAAACCATGAAATTAGCGAACTAAAAAAATTGAACAGTTACTTAGAGAAAAAGAAAGATAATCTAATCTCGTGGTGGCTTTGGTCAAGTGAAGTCATAAAAGAAGGCCAAAACGTACAGGTCCAGTAGGCCGATCCGACCGTCAATACAGAGGTGCATTTTTTCTCATCCCGATAAACTGTGCATTAGGTATGATGGTAAATTTTTGGCTATCAGCCTAGTTAGTTTAGATACTTACACCCAAAATGCCACTAGACAAAAATTCTAAAAACACTGCAACTAACCGACGAGAGAAAGAAAGATAATTCAGAAAAACACTCATCCCGAACTGTAAATACATCCGAATACTAATTTTATATACGAATAAAAAAAAGGCTTTAGTTTTTATCTCTCTCTTCTTTCGGTAAGTGTCCAGCCCTCAGTTTATTCAAATTCATTATAAACAGTTGTTTGTTGTTCTTTATTATAGCTAATATTCTGTAATCGTGTATTCGCCTGAAACAAGCATTTCAAAATAACTAGCAAGTTTTTGTCCGATTACTGAAGCTAAAATGTTTTGAGTGTGGTTAGTTCATGGATGAGTGATTACTATAGTACATAATGTGTTTTCTATCTTATTTTCATGAACAACAAAAAGATTTCTCTTTGATTTTGTATTTTCATTTTTCGGAATATAAAGTTGATTTACCATTAATTGTAATTTTTTAACATTGTATTTTGAATTCATTGTATATATTGAATTTTAAAATAAAACAAAATAAATCTGTTTCATTTATAACGAGGTAGAATGAATTTACATAACATTGTAGCTGAAACGTGCAATTGTGAAAAATTCTTTCATCAAGTTTTAAAGTAATCGAAAAGATTGAGTTATTCATTTAAGATGTTTCAAAATTGTTCACAAAAATAGTTATAGCAAACAATATAAGTTTCAAAAATTTTCATCAAAATAAAAATGTCTGAATGAATCAGTCATGTTCATGCTTTTGTATTAGAATTAAACTTATGATACAATTATAATTTTTTGTTGGTGCTATTTTTTGTGAAGTAAATTTTACTTATTTAAGGCCGGGAATATATAGAAAGAAACAAAATGGCCTCAAATGTGAGCCCTGTGACAAATTAGGTGATATTTTATACGAAGCTGATTCCTAAATTACATTGATTATTTGCTTCTAGATAGGTAGTATTTGATCTAACGTAAGATCGGATTATGAAATACAGAAAATATTTAAAAACATTTGTCGTATATTTCTTCGCTTCTCAATTTCATCAATTTTTCTCATAATCTTATTGAACATTCGGATTATACCGATGTCTTATGATACGGATTCTTATGATAAGCTGTCACTGACAAGCCACCTTAATAAATATTTTGTTTTTGATTCGTTTGATTGATCACTGAATCACTTTTTTTTTGTCTGCTTTATTGTGGTAGAAAGAAACCTCGAAGTTCTCCCTATGACTTTGATTGATTCTGGTAAATTAATTTTCGCAACATCTACATTCGAGTTATCAAAATGATACGATTTTGAGTTATTAGTTATATCCGACGATCCAGTCTCAGTTGAATTAAAATTATTTAGATGTCTTCAATTGAATTACGTCACTTTCTATAACTATACAAACCTGTTTAAAATTTTTTATACAATCATCTAATGCCTTTAAAAATTTTTTTCTGTATTTTCAAATATGGAATTTGAAGCTATACTTGCACTAATAACTAACTTATTACTCAAAGGAGAAAAAATATTTTTTTCTCAAGAACTGTGAACTTACGTTTTGAAATAATTTGTTGTATAATCAGCTCATCTTTGTCTTCTATGCCATGACTACCAGTTACTACCTCAGTTGACTGAAAAGAGAAATTCGTCTGACAATCCTTCTCTGTCCTAGTATGACTTATTGCTTGCTTTCTCGACTGAAATAATTGGTGCTTTTCGGTAGGATACTCTTCTGTCCATCTTTGGGAACACAACTATCTGACAAACCCAAGTAACTTATAAAAACTTTCGCACGGCAAATATGTATCTGCAGGGCAAGAACATTGAAAACCTCACGTGACATTGACATGATGTTAATGTTACAAATGTCTGCTTTAAAAAGGATACATTTGTATTGGGATTATGATTTTAAATACTAACATAG
>JABFQD010004292.1:0-11990 GCA_022817045.1 Psix sp. ZL-2020 | reverse complement strand
AGATAAATTTAAAACATGGATTTCATCATACTTCTTTTCAAGTAATAAATTTCTAATTTAATTATTATTATTACCATTGTGTACAAAAGTAGATTCAGTTGTTCGAATGAATAATTGAGCAACTAAATATATGTTGTTCAAATTGAAGACTAATTATATGGAAAGTAATGTTGTATTTCTAAACCTATCATTGATTATTGGTTATCAAATAAATATAATTGTTCAAAGACAAGATAAACCTGGGTAAATTTGAAGTAAAAAAAACGTTTTATTTAAAATTGCATCAATATTTTACTGTCAATTCTTTATTTCAAGCTTTTGGAAAATGTTATCTAATTCACTTTGTGTTTCATGAATAAAATTAATATAAAGTTGAATAAAGGTATATAAAAATATATATGTTTTTTGAATCAAGCAACGATTTTCTTAACCTAAATACTAATGTTTAGCGTAAAAGAATCACATTTTCAACAAGATAAAAAGCATTTCAACTGTATTGCGGTTTAATGGAAGTAACATATTTTACATTATTGAAAGAAGTTTAGTGAAATTCCAATCAACGCCGTTCTGTTAGGCGTAAATAGTCACATTCAGTAACAATAGTTTCGACAGAGTATGAGCTTAAAGAAATTTATCCGGTGTTCTGATTACTGAAGTTTTCATTCGAATGCTCTTGGAGCTAAAATAAAACGGAAAACCAACAAGATTTCCGTTTTCCGGACACGACAACATTTTGTTAGTTTTGTAATAGTTTAGAACAAAAAGTATATACGAAATGGTACATAATGTCAAAAGTAACGAAAGAATATAATGCGTGAAACGAACGGGAGACAATGAAGATGTACTACGCTGGCTCGACTTTTGTTCCGACTAAGTCCGAAACCAAAATTGTTAGACAACGTTGTGACTAAACTTTTTTGTTCGTAGCCGCAAAGAGAATTGTTATATTAAACTTTTCAGAGTTACTTGTTAGGAATTAATCCTCGCTAGGTACAAACAAATTAAAGGATTAAAAGAACTAAATTAACTTCGGTAAATCCGCATTATTTATGTGTATAAAATGAAACATATATATATTTGAGGCTCGAATAAATTTATTTTGATAACATAAAAATTCAGTTAATGCAAATTACTCGAATCAACAATATGTTTCAAATCAAACACATTTTACATTATACTTCGAAAGTCAATATTTAAAAATCAGTCGCTTACTATATGAATTTAATAATTTTTTGTAAACCATTTAAGCCATAATTATTAAATATGAAACAATGCAGAAAGACCACGAGAATTTGTAAGGTACCTTATTATTAGATTTATATTTTTTAACACAAATAAAAATTGTTATCTTACTTATATTAAGATATCAAGTGCTTGCTTTTTAAATTAAATAATCTCTTATCGTATACTCTGCTATATTTAAATTTAAATTAGTTTTAAAGTAAATTTTTAAATTTCTACAGGATATAAAATCATAATTTTGACTTATGTCCAGTTATATCCTCATATGACTTTTTATGCAGTAGCAAGTTTTCATTTATTTTCTATGTATTTTCACGTATTAATATACTGATTTGAAAGACTACACGTACAACTTTTCATAAATTAAGCTGCATTTTTATTATATATATATATATATATAATAATAAAAATGCAGCTTAATTTATGAAAAGTTGTACGTGTAGTTATTATATATATATAAAACTAATGTTAAAGTATTTGTAGAAAAATATGCAATCACAATATTTTCATAAATCCTTATTCGAATGAAAAAAATGTCAATTCAGTTTGATAATATTGATACAAAATAATAATATAAAGATATAATACTTTCATTCAGAATTAAATGTATAAAAAAATCAATCAATTGAAACATTTATTCGTCAATATTCATCTTTTCATTTATCAAGGTTGTAAAACGGAGTTTTCACTAATCATTTATATTTATTTGCTTATATTCTATTCGAGTGAGATGAAAGATAATATTTAATCAACATATTATTGTTTGAATTCTCATAAAATATTATTTAGAATGTATGAATATTAATTTAATGTTAACGATGTTTTTTTAATGTAAAATTCGAATGTTTGTTCATTTTTTTCTCACTCAATCAACGATTTTGCTCTGATATATAGGTAAAAAGTTTACACATCAATAATGGTATTAGTAAATGTATCAATGGTTGAAAAAATATCAGTTCTTAAAAAGCACAAAGTTGAGAATTCGAAAGTTCGCATTAACAATTTTGTACTACCGATCAAGACAAATTTTGCTCGCCAACGTTTCACCAAATTTCGACACCATCTATACATTGAGGCTCCGACCATTCCATTATACCTTCGTTTTGTATTAGCAACATTATTGATTAGCGAACAAATTAATTACACGCTGTTCTATTATATTCGCTCGAGGTTCGAACAACAACTGGTATTTAAAAACAAAGAATGTCTATCGCGTAGGTCAACTTTTATTCTAGTGATTAAATATTCATAAAACGACCTGACATGAAATGCAAACGTACATTCAAAGCTAACGGTAAAAATATATAATATCAATATTACTATGCAAATAAACATAGAACATAATGGTTGAAAAATAATTTCGATTGATAACTGTGTGAAAATGCACTTTATAATGTTCATTTTAATGAATCAATATTTTCAAGCGTCAAAATTGTTGTTCCAAATAACCTCAAAATTTTGTTCTTTTTCATTGAAATATTGCTGTATTCCTTATTTACTATAAGAATATCAAGAAACATTTAATTTCATCCAAAAAGTAATCGAAAAAATGTAGAACAAAAACAATTATTTCCTTCATAGGGATTGTCCAGATAATTTTGAAACTTGAAGCCACATTTTATCCTCGTAATGTTTCACTTGATTTGTAATGAAACTAGTTCGAAGTTAACTTGAACGAATCCTGTTGCTTTACCCTGGGAATTTAATCAAGGTAATTAATACTTGAGCCCATCAAAGTTCAAATTTGGAAATCCTCGGAATCCGAACAACGCTTTGTGATCGTCTAATTCATTCAATTAATTTATCACTGCACGCAATCAAATGTAAGCAATAAATTGAAAATAACAAATTGCAACCGGAGGATATGTTATTAATGTCACATGTTCGAGACAGCTATTTCCCGAAATTTGTCTTCTCTTGTTACTTCGACACTATCTTTATTTTATCGGTCTATCTATCTCCGATCTGAACGAAACTCATCCCACTTGTTCATCTTTTGAAGACTTGATACTCCGCACGCGTGCGACCAAGAAAGTGGAAAACTTCGCGACCCAGCAAATAGAAGTAAAAAGATACAGAAATAGTTCGCCACCGTCTCAGATATAGATATAGTGTGGTAGAAGAGACGCACCGAAAGCGTCACGAAAAGTGTTCTGAAACTCGGCTAGAAAAAGTGAAACAATACAAAGAAACGGAAAAGAAATGGAGTTATTAAAAGAGAGGAAAAAGTGAAACAGTGTCTTGGCTCTCTGTTTGATTCCACTCAAAACTCCAACCATAATTCGAGCGATGACATTAGAAGTAATATTTCTAGCATCAGCCAATTTAAATATTCTTTCTCGATAAAAGTGTGACTGAATTTTCTTAATGCACAATAACCAAAATGACTCGATAAGCGGACGTGTATAAAAATGCATAAAATTTGGCGTCGAATTCATTTTTCTACATCGCCTGCAGGCTAGCGTTGAATATTCTAAACGAAAGCCAATGGAAAAGTGTATCAATTTCATCATTTGGAGTTGGCCACGTACGATCTATTTCATCTGAGCGCACATTTTGGAATTTTCATCCGCTAAAACAAATCACGACGATTTTCATCACTGCATAAATATTTCAGGGGCAGTCGCATTTTATCAGTTTAATAAAAATCCCGCCCTGGGCTAGCAAACGCAAATGACAAAAATCGTCTTTATTATCCTCACACTGATATGCTTTGACGTGAATCCAGATTTCATACTGGTTTGTTGTATTTATATTCGATTTTCGCACGTGACACAGTCGCAAAATAATGCGAGTCAGTTGTGTGTGCTTATTGCGAAGATATGTGCGTGACGGAATATATTCCGAGCTTACTTTTTCTCCAATATTTACCGGAGGCGGTATCACGTCCGAATCCAACTTGCTAGTAATCAAGATAACAGATCAATATCGTTATGAATGTCATGCATATTTATATGTCGACATACAAAATGTAACGAAACTACGATGACGTCTGGAAAAAGCGATGCTATTTCTCATAACAGAAGACATTTTTCTGATCGTAGAATATATTGCTGTGAAATCAGTTTGAACAAAAAATCGTAGCGCTCTGTGAAATTGCAATTTTTAATATTCATCGAAGTTTAATTTACATTATAAATATAATACTTTTTAGGGAATTATTTGAATGATTCAAAATATCAAGTTTTATTGCTCTTCCAGTGTTATAAGATTTTTTTCATCGATTACGAATAATCCTCAACATTAAGGAAAATTTTACATAACTATATCTAGAGTATCACATACAGAGAATGTAAATGAGCATCAAACTATTGCTATCTTGCGTCTTTAAATTTTATTATTGGATTAGGAAACTTACGTTTACTCTTGTTCGTTTCTATCGTTTAGATCGAGAATTGGATCATGATAATGATGCCTCTGAAGAAATCTTACGCACCATATAGATAAGAAAATTCGTGATAGCATTTATAAGAATAAAATAGTATTTTCGATAAACAAATTCTGAACTTCGTTTCATAAAATATAAAAATTCGAAAAAAGCTAACAGATGAATTTTTTTATTAATATAAAAAGATATTACAAAGTTTCTTTAGAATTATTTTTCACAGTTTTCAAGTAATTCTGTCGAAGTAGTATTGTATTTTTTAAGTGAGAATATAATGACAACAGAAATAAAACACGACAAAACTTTTTATATCGTAAACTAAAAACGTTATGTTGTTGTTGAAATAAAATCTCTTACAATACTTTAGACGAAATTATTAAGAATTCCATTATATCTTTACAGAAAGTATCCAAAATGTATAGCATTTTCAGAACATCGAAATATAATTTTGTTATATATATTTATCAATTCATTTATTTCAATTATAATAAATATATGAAAAACAGAAATAATGAAATTGATCGCTTAATTTCATTGTATGATCAAAAAGACAAAGAGGAAACTTAATTATTATGAAATGAATTTTAGAATTTTTACACAATTTGATTGTAGAAAATATTTTAAACAATTTACAATATTCCAATGAATACTAAATTGAAACTATAATTTTAAGTGAATGTATATTCAATTTATAAGGTTCCAACATTTCATAGATTTTTTTTAATAGAATCATTTATTTATTTATTTAAACATGCGAGTTCCTGAAAAACTGATTCTATCCGTAAATGATATTATGGTGGTATAGTTTTTTCAAAAGTTTTTTCTGTCATTTTTCAATTCCGAGCGTAAACAAAATGATATTACGAAATGATAAAAACCATATAGTATAAATTATATCTTTACTATTATGTCTTTTACAAAGATTGAAAATGAATAAACTAAAAAAATAAAATTTTATCAAAAAATGTAATGTAAGCTCTTCGTTTTTTTTAACAAGTTTGTCGTGATGAGTCATACCCCAAGAGGCGTTCATTCAAGGCAGGAAACGGCTCTTTCTGATTTGCAAGGTTTCAAGTTAAAACGAAATTATGTCAATTAAAAAAATTAAATTACTTGAAAATATATAAAATTGTTAAACAATAACTACATTCATCGATCAGTTATTTAATGGTTTTATACTCACGCCAAGGAACTCAGAAGCAAACAAATAATTAATTACAATTCGACATCTGTTGAAACAAAATAAATAGGCCATCTTATAATTCATTCGTTTCACTACCCATCATTGTTATACTGCACGGTAATAGTTTGAGCTCAAAATACCATTATACTATGTCATATTTGAACACTAGCTAATAGCTCGAAATAATTTTCATACAAAAACGATTATTGTGGAACCGTGCAATGTAATATCATTTTACAAATACTAGCCTTCTGCTCTTGCATCCGAAAATATGCGTACATCAATATAAAATTTTTCGTGCCGCATGGTATAATCGTTTCCCTTCAGTAGATTATCCAATAAAACTTTATATTGTCGTATACGAGCATATCTGATATTGGCGCCGAGACAAATAATAGCGGCGTTCGTAACAGATGCGTTACTATTACCTCATTAGCTTGACACCAAAAAGGTCCACAGACGTCACTTGACTTACATCGAGAAATATATTACTTCCGTCATGCGGGTTATGAAACCAATATTTTTGTTAGCGGAATACCGCAGTACAAAGCTAATTTAAATATTAGCTTCAATTGTTTGAGATACACCATACCGAAAAAGTGCTACATCAAAAAATGTTCTGTCTTTCCATACAAATTTTAAGATTCGCGTTAACACTAACTTCTTCATTCAAAATTATAAATAAGGGTAGATTGTAAGTCGTTCAAAATAGAGGTTAAACTGTCATCATAGCTGATTAATGTGTATTTTATGTATTTATGCATGTAATTATATGAAACATATTGTTTGCATGTATGTCATTAATAGCTGCTATAAGAAAATCGTAATTTCAACCATTTATATTTTTTATGTAGCCTTAAAACTATATATATCATGTTAATATACCATGTACACACCATTTATTAATCCATTTAAATTTTTGAAATTAGGTTAATATATAATCGTTTTTGTACTTTAGAACATTTTCATTGATTTGTACTGAATTTCCAGACGTTGTTTACTGATTCGTTTTAAAATCAACAATAATTGTTTTGTTCAATATTAAATTATTTTAATAAATGTTATTTAATAAATATACTTTTCGAAATTTCTGCAATCCCAATTGTTGAAATGTGTCAAAATGTTTACCTAGCAAAAATATACTCCTACTCTACTTAAATATACTCCGTAAATAATAATAACACGCTATTATATAAGAGATCAAAATTCTGATAAAAAAGGTTCTACAGCATATAAATTAGTAAAATAATGTAGTAACTGTAGAACATTATAGTGTAAATTATTATACATTTTCTAATTATTACAAATTTCATGATAAATAACTGAACTTTTCATAGTTAAATTATTGATACAATATTTATAATATATGATCTAATAATTTACTTAACAATATTAAACATTTTGCTATTTATATGCTTTTATTTTCTGAACAAAACATAACCGTGTCAGTTTGAATATACAAATATATATGTATATTTGATATTCATTATTGAATAAGGAATAAAATTATATTCATTATTCATATGCATAATACATCTTGTTAACATATAAATCTCAAATGTGTTTGTTGGTTTGTTTATATTACAAATTTAGACCTTTAATACACTGCTATATTTATGATAGATTTCGAATTTTTAATTGTATGAATTATTTTCAAAAGTCCTTTCATTTTTTAGTCTATGAATCTATAAAAAAATGTTATGTATTTTTGAAAAATAAGAAATTATGAAATTCAAATACTTGCATGAAGTAAGGGATTTTAAGTAGTATATATGTATGAACTATACCGTAATTGAAAACTAAATTCTAGAGTTGTTAATCAATTTCAATTAAAAAATAAGGTGTATTATTTTCTAAAAATATTTATCATAAAATAGAGTTGATAATATATATACTTTACTATATATAGTTTCTAATTATAGAAATTTATCAGTATACATTATATAATGTGTACTCAAAATTTCATTTAAAGAAAGCTTCCTTTTTGAGGGAAAAAATTGTTTAAAATATAAATAATATTAAAAATACTACTCAAATTAGGAGTTTTTCATTATCTAACAATATTCTAAAATTAACATAACAAATATTAAAAATTTCAGTACATTGAGTTAAGATCGGTACCGAAATGTAAAAAAAGCAATTTTTCAACTAACCGTAGCGCCATCTGGTACAAGTTTTGATGGTTTTTAAGAATCAAATTAAAACAATAAATTTTGAATTTCCAATTTCTTCATAAAAATGACAAATTAAATTTTTTTCATTTAAAAATGTTATTTAAGAAAAATTCGGGTTTCGTTTTTGTCTAGTATATTCTGAAATTAAAATTTATAAACTCAAAATTTATCTGAGTTGTAAACAAATATTCTTGAACGTCAGATTAGGTATACAATATAAATCAAATTTATGCTTTTATTGTCATTAAATAGGACTCATTTATATTAAAATGTTTTTATATGATAACTTGAATTTTATTATTTGAAAACCATTTTTCTTATGCATCAAATCTTTTTTTACCTTAAATTAAAATTTAAACACTCAAAAGTTGAGGAAAAAATTTTTAAAGATTTGCTAAATATGGATATAAAATGTTAAAATTACAGAGGCATTACAATGTATACAACTGAATGTACTACAATTTGCACAAGTGACCTGTATGAAAATAAAAGATTTTTTAAGTAAATTTCACTTCTTAACTAGTGTTTCTTATGTTTTGCAATTTAGGGATTAGTTTCGGTAGATTATATATCAGCAATATAACTTTGATTTAGTAATATGATGATGACTTCACCTATAAAAGCGTTGTGCGTTGCACAACTAGGAAAATACTCGAGCGCGCGTAACGGTCAAGCTCTGTAACCGAGGGAATTCTGTCGTATTCCTCTCTTCTAAAATAAACATGCGCGAACTAATAAAAATAGAATGATTTCGAATACTTTAACTATATTTCAATTAATGAGAATGTTAGTGATCACAATTCAAAAATCCATCATCAAGTAAAATAAAATTACTGAAAATAAATTAAAGTCGATAAATTAATATAACGGTTTCTATGAACGCCAAACTTAAATGTAAGTCACTAAAATAGCTTAATATAACCATATTCCGTTATTAATACTCCAAAATGAATTGAGCTGTTTTTTGCAGCTCAGAAGGATTTGAACCCTGCGTTGCTTTTATCGCAGGGTTGAAACGTTGCATTAAAAGACGAATATTTATTTAAATAAAACACTAAATAAAAAAATTACATCAATTAACATTACGGAACTAATTATTTAGATTTTCAAGTTATATACAATTCAAATAAAATTAAAATAAATCAAAATAATCTTTACGAACCCCTACTGTTAAAACTAAAAGATCATTAGTTTAATATCCTTAATCAAACACTTATACTCTAAAATTCATTGTAGAGAAATAAAATTTTCAAACTAAATAACCATAATTGAATATTCATTATAGTATTTGTAATTTAACGTAAAAAAATATATTGATAATGAAAACTTCAACTGGAGATCTGAATTCCAAATTCCTAATATTTAGTGTCTTGAATGATAATTTTTTCTGAAATGGTTAATTTACCATTTCTTTCTAGTTAATAAGACTATCCATATTATAATCCGCCAAAGAAACGAGGTAAAGTTTCGTTTTGGGTATTTTTATACTTATCGGCTCGCCGGAAATAGCTCTAGTAATTTAGCAACGCCCCTGGTATGGCGATGCATCAATTGTCAATTTAATTGGCATGTTTCTTGGGTGCGTGAGTATATTTGCGCCTACTATCTTGCTGCAAAATTCAAAATTAATGAATTTTTAATTTTGTTACAAAATAGCAGAATTGCAAAATTTTTGAAATATGTAACTAATACCTGTACGCTTCATTTTCCATAAGCTCCAAAAAATGTCCGAGAAACAGATCTTCCAGCTTGGTCCCTTCCAGCTTCCGGACTAGAGTAATAAAGAAATGCTTCTTTTTTTGGCTGCAGCATATAAACTCATAAGAAACACAAGCAAAGAAGATCGTAAACGTTCATTTTCATAAGAAACGTAAGCGTCCTTTTAATATATCAAATTATAGTGATTAAATAGGATAGTAGTGGACTTGGAATACGTAGTTCCATCTGTATTTAAAGTAATCGAATTTAAATATTCAAATATCGGTTCATACTTCATGTTGTTTATTCTGCTTCAAATACGGTACTCGGGAATACAATATCATGCTCAAACTGTGGAAATACATGATATGATGCCATTCCCAACGTTTTATTCACTGATAAGTAAATTTTGCGAATTATTAACTATACTCCATCATTCCAATTTCGTTTGCAGGACACTGATTTCACGGTTTGCAAAGCATTCAATAAAACTTTATCCACTTATTTAACTAATTTGTTTCCCTAAGGTTGCCGGCTAATGCTTAATGTTAGACATTACCACCGTGGATTTCACAAAACTCTACAAATATAATTGAAGTCAGTGCGACGCCTCGATTATAAATTATCCGCTAAATCTTTAACGGTTGAAGCATTTTATGTATAGCAATAATATGGTCGCAGATATGATGTCCTTTGTGAGGCAAATTCTGAAAGTGAGTCCAGACTCGATTTATTTCTCATATGAGCTCATACAT
Organism: Psix sp. ZL-2020; assembly: GCA_022817045.1. NCBI lineage: Eukaryota > Metazoa > Arthropoda > Insecta > Hymenoptera > Scelionidae > Psix > Psix sp. ZL-2020. Next base: position 1,553 of record JABFQD010004292.1, on the reverse strand, counting down.
ACTTACAGGAAGAGGGTTGGGTGAGACTCATATTAAAGAGTACATATTTGTTATTGTATCTTGAATCAGGCTTAGTTATGAAGTCTATAATTATTTCAAAATCTATTTGAAAATCAAATCCGATAAACTTGTGGATTAAGGTTATTTGTTAAAACTTGAACCTAAAATTTATATTGATGAGGTTAACTCGGAAAACGTTTGGAATTGAAAAACAAAAAACATTCTGTAATAAGTATGTACTGAACTTAAGCAAATAGAAAAATTATGTTGAGATATAGTTTATTTTGAAAGTATGTTGGCAACTTGAAATATAAGCGAAACTAAGGTATTTTAATTGTCATTATATTTACTGAAAAAATCGTTTCCTTTATTATTTTATCTCCGCCAGCACAATCATCAAAATATTTCTCTTAAAAGTGCGGCTTAATAAACTAAATAATAATTTTTCGATACACTCGAGACAAAAAAGCATCATTCATTGAAAAAATTTTGTTTAAAAAGTTAGAATTTGCTTAAAAAATTACGTCCAAAATATTGGGAACGGCTTAAATAAAAGTATTAGATTAGTCTTACTTCCTGTAGGATCATTTCTTATTGAAGATCAATATAGTAACTATGCGTTTTTCATCAATTTAGTTAAATAATAATAATGTGACAATTACTCAAGTTTGTATTTCTTAAAATGATTTTTTCATAGAACATTAATAGTTTGAATAACAATCAAAACAGGCAATTGGCTCTTCAAATGCGTTAAAAATTGCTATTATAGTTTCATCATGTTAACCTGCAATTTAAAACGTTATATATTCAATTTTTCAAAAGGCGTGAAAGCGCTCCGATGAGCCATGGTAAGGTTAGGTAGGTTATAGGGCATTCTGCAACTGTATTTTCTGGATTATCACAGAAAAGTTTCTAATTAAAAATTTATTTATATTACAAATATAGACCGTTAATACACTACTATATTTATGATAGATTTCGAATTTTTATTTTATAAATTATTTTCAAAAGTCCATTCATCTTTCAGTCTATGAATCTATCAAAAAATTTTATGTATATCTGAAAAATAATAAGAAATTTTGAATTCAAATATTTGCATGAAGTAAGGGATTGCAAGTAGTATTACAATCTCTATATAGTAGTATACATTAAAACATATGTTTATATGTTTTAATGTCAGTGAACTCATAGCGAACATTATTCAAATGAATAAATCAATTGAATTTAAAATATGTAATTAATGTTACTTAATTTGAAAATTGGATGTTTTGTTTAGCGGTTAATTCAAACTTTCTGAGCCGCCATTTGCAACTACAAGTTAAGCATTTTTCTAATTGCGTGTCTTCATCTAATGCTGACAAAAATTAAATATATTTTTTTTCATACGAAACTTTGTCCAAATCGTGTGTCTTTGTCTGATGCATCAATTAATTATTATTTTATGTCTTACTTTATTTTTCTTTGACTCAACGAATGGAATCAGATTAAAGAAAATTTTATTTTTCATATCATTTAATATATTCACTTTTTTTTATTTAACTCATCTTATGTTT
>JABFQD010004291.1:0-11993 GCA_022817045.1 Psix sp. ZL-2020 | reverse complement strand
ATAACGTACTCAATAATTAATATTATATTTTTTGGAATATCTAATAATATATGTATACAAGTATATTTGGATGAATTTGATAAGATAAGATAAGATAAAACATATACATTTAATTTACGTTTTAATAGTTACACAGTATGAGAATGATACATTTCAAAATAATGGAATATTAATACTTCAATATTTGTCATTATTTTATAATATACATCCTTCAGTATCCAAATATTCATGATCATGAATTATGGTTAATTTTAATCATATTTAGTTCTAAAATATTTATATCAAATTATGAAAAATGAGAAACAAAAGAGAAACATTTTAATAATTGTAAATGAATGAAAAAGGTCGTTATTAAAGTTTATGTCTAGAAGCAAACGGATTTTAGAATGTAAATTAATCGGATTGATTTGCGTTGATTTGGTTGATCGTGGTTCACCAGCTAACCTCTTAATTTATAGCCGTTCCCGCTTGCTTCTCGTTTTCCAAACTAACCCCCTCTCTCTACCCTGTTTACCGTACCGCATCAGTGTGTGATTTAGATAGAATATGTTAAAATCATAGTTACAAAGTATATCTCCTTAATATGAGAATATATATAAATTGGGTTAAGGTTCGTTTAAGGTTTTTAATAATATTTTTTTAACAATAAAATGAATTAAATAAATACTTATATATTACTCCTTCCATATTTATTTTAACAGAATGATATTTGTATCATTGCATATATTTGTTAAATTTTTGTTTTAAGAGCAATACGCTTTTTCATATCTTAATTAGGTTAACCTTTTCAGATTTCTGCTAACTTAGAACATACATGCATTTCTATTGTTCGTGCACGCCATGATTAAGTTTGATAGGTTTTTCGTTTATTTCTTGGCATGTCGAATTGAATTTTCACTTGGGAGCCTTTTGTTTGTCTTGTGCTATCATTCTATGTGTAAATTTGTTGAACGTCCAAGCAAACCATTAATTCTAATAGTTTCTTTACAGTGTATAGTCTATTATAGTCTATGAAATATATTTATTTTTCAAAAAAGTATTACTGCTTACCACTTGATGTTGAATATTTGTGAATTTGATATTTCAATAAAAAAATGTATGAACTCAAAATTCTTAGGCTGATAAGATTCCGTTTTAAGTCTCTATATTGATATAAAATTTATATAAACAACTTTAAGTTTTAAAATAACAGTCGAGAAAATAATGCATTGAAAATCTATTTGATATATACGCAAAATTTGGAATTCAATCACTGAAAAAAGTTTCAAAGTGTTTTCATTTTGCAGTAAAATTCAATAAAAAATATTTTTTCACGTTAGTACACAACAAAAAATATTTCTCTATATAACTCTTCAGACTAAATATTTCAGTTTTATATGAAACTTTATACTATGAAACGAATTGTCCTTTAATATATAAGTTTTTTAATTTTGTTTTTAATATTCAAATGCGAATTAATTTGCGATTGTGAAAAAAAGGTTAAAAATATATCAATTGAAAAATTGTATTAATAATAAGGCGCATACATTCGAAAGTATTCGGAAAAATCTTTTTCAAATTTAATTTCAAATTTATATTACGTTCCTTTCAACTAAATGATAGTTGTAAAATAATTTCTCTATATGATTTGATTCTGGCTTTGTGACGAGTTTCATTCCCGTAAAGTTCTTTTACAAGAATTTTCAAAATTCAACTTGGAAAGTTAAAATATATATCTTTAAAATACTTTAAAACGTAATATATTTTCTTAAAACTCTTTCAAGTTCGAAAATGGAACAATTATCTGCAAAATAACGTTTTCTTATTTTTAAATCAAAAGCTCTACGAATGTCGCGAAAGGTTACTTTTTTCCGTACATGTTCGCTGAAAATGCGATTATTGGTAAATCAAATTTGAAAGGCGAGATTTTTCGAACGTTATAGGGTTACTGATTGCAAGTGTGCAAATTGAATTAGTCGAGTAGCGCTCAAATTTGTTTGGCTCTGGATTTGCACTTTTGCAACTATTACGGGAAAGGGCGAATTGGCGGCTACCGACGCTGAAATTCAGCGTAAAAGCGGATGCTAATTCCGTGATAAATCAACTTGTTTCGTAGGCAGATGGTATACGCGTGCGAGCACCTCGTATAAATTATATAGATAGAGACAACCGGAAGGCCAAAATTGTAATGAAGGCAGTCGGTACCGAGATGTACGCCAGGTTAATTGGATGTTAAAGTTTACAGTATGTTCGCTTCTGTTTTGTTGCAATTCACCAATACTTTTCTCGCCGTAACGCAAACAAAGAAATGAAAACGTTCAAGTGTATTTTTCATTATTTAAGTTCAAATTAAACATAACATTCGATATAAATGAAGGAATCTTTATAGAATACTTTTAAGTAGAAAATTAAGAAAGATGACAGGTCTAATACTCATCGAAGTTAAATTTTCAGTTTAGTCACAATAATTGTTAGTTTATTTGTCACAAAACTTCCGTTAACTTTTCATTTTGACTAAACATCAACTTAAATATATGGATCAACAAAAGTAATATGTAGTCCATGAGTTCTTACTAATTTTGTAACATTTTTTAGAGTCTGAGCAGATAATATAAAAAGCTTTGCTTTTTTGTCATTTTTATCCTAAATCTTCTGGTAATACAGCAAGGGATTTACTTGTGTACTTAGAAAATTAATCCTAATTATATCAAGTAAATTTTTATCCTTGAACAAACTTAGATATACGTAATGGACTAAGCTCGATGAGTTTATGTAGTCATTAAATTTGAATATGATGAAAAAGCTCTCAATGTTTCGATAAACATTATGTCTATATTAAAAAAGAAATTGATCTCGCTTCTAAAGGTAGTTATCAAAGAAAGACGAATCATAAGCTGATATTGCAAATGAAAGTATCGGAAATTAAATTTTGTTCGTCAACATTTTAATACTCGCACGGCATTTTGTATAAAAGTCATAACAGATTTACATATCTCAAATCATTTTCAAGTGCTTTTCAATTAATTATTTGTATATGTGTATGTACTGCCATATATATATATATAATATACTTGAGTGAAAATCAATGGAGATTGTGGAGAGATCTTCAGTAGTGGACCTTCAAGGAATCTGAGGGAAATTGCAAAAATAAGACAATTGGAATACACAAATTCAAAATACTGCAATTTTGTGATATATACTACAATTTTTGCAAGTCCTTTAGAAGTGCATATGCAAAATTTTCGTAATGGGCATTGTGAGCTGAAAATATTGACAAATCGAGCAGATGAATTTTCGTCACTTTTAAAATATGTTTATTTATATTGTAATTATTACTTTAATTATTATTAAAATATATTCAACAAATTTTTTTTAAAACCTTTCGAAACTACTTCAACTGTTTTATTTTTGAGACCTCACTGTTTAGATTTCTGAGAACCTATTTTGAAAGATTTTTCTAAATTCTTTTTCAAATGAAAATTGTATCAAAATATTTAAATGAATGAATATAAAATATTTAAACAAATTAAAACTTGACGGGGTACAATAAATTGTTCGAAGAATTGCGAATGCATTCAAAATAATTGTATGTAATGAAAAATATATGAACAATTTCTAATAAATTCGTGCAGTTATTTAGAATAATTCAACTGCAACGGTATTTTTAATGACACGATCATTCATAACAATTAAATTTTATTAAGCCACAGCAATTTTCTTAACAAAGATGTAATATAACAAAATGAAACTAATTGAATAATGAGACAAATGTTCAAGAATTGGATACAATATATATTCTTCTGTCTAGAGATAATAATTCATGACTGATGAATCATCAAAATTCAAGAAAATATTTCTAGTTACGATGCGACTAAAAATTAACCTTATTTTAATCACTTTGAATTTGATGCATACTTATAAACGGATTCTGATCAATGTTTTTACGATAATCTGCATTACACCTCGTCATCGTAATTGATATAAAAGATTTAAGCGTAATTTAACAGTCAATTACTCTTAAGCGGCTATGAATTTTTCAGAATAAACTAATTCACCAGGTATTATTTTCCTTTGAAAGAAATTATTGTTGAAGTTAACGCTGGGAAACTAACGATTTTAATTTGAGTTTTCAAGCTTGGAAAAATATATCATCAACTCTTTTTTCGATAAGAAACTGTCGATGTAAGTTTTACTAATGCATACAAACTACCGGGATTTGCGGACATTTAATATGCAAAACAGGGTTATCCACTGCGAAATTAACATTCAAAGCTGAATATATGAAACTTTTTGCACGACCACGAGTGGATGCAAACGGCTTGTAAAAAGTGATTCCAGGTTATCTTCGCCTTGAAACTTCACGAATAGAATGAAATCGAATTTTTCGATGTGTTCAGTGGCAACAAATCGAACCGCGAATTTGTATTAAGTTTCACCTAAAGGTACGTTGATAAGGTGACTTTCAATGCTCTTTCGTAGTTACAAATGAAATGAAATGTGAACGAGTCCAAATGTTTTAATATATTTTATTCAAACAAGTTGTTTTCACATTTTTATATATTGGAAGTATTTCCAGCCATAAATATAATTACGCAACTCCTGAGTTGGAAATTATTGAAAATAAGTTACATAAAGATCTAATAATGTACATAAACTGAAGTAAAATATTTAATATTACAAATACCAATAATTTATATCATAAATTATTTAAATTATATTATGATAGTACATTAAACTATATTTATAATAGTACATTATTTCATAAAAGTATGAAGCCAAATATAATTGTATTTTAGATTCGATGAAAAATACAATAAAGAATTCCGTATTGTACCGAATTTCTTGTTTGCAATTTTTTTTAAATATTCAATTCATATCATCGTCACACAGCGATTTTATTTATTCGATTTTTCATCAGATGGACGCAACTACTTTTATCCATACAACCCAAAAAAGATTGTAATTAAACTACCTTTATGTATATTATTATTATATATAATTTTATTTCATTTTAAAAAAGCTTCTCTCTAAAAATATTTTCCCAAAAGTTAATTCATACAACGTTTTTCCAAATGTTTGATATGATTGAGAGTTGCTGATTAGATAATAATAAAAAAAATGTGTAAAGTAAAGATGAATGAAAACAGAAAAACGAATTTTTTCGCTTGTTATTATTACGATAAACATATTTCTTATTAAAAATATATTATGTATTAAAAATAAATTTGTTTATAAAAAAATGAATATATCAGATTATAAGTTATTATTTTACAGAGTTTTATTTTATCGATAGAATGTGACAAATAACGATTAACATGAATATATATATGGAGTATAAGTTTGCATGAAATAAATGAAAAAACTTACCTATAGACGTGTCATAAGCGTGTAAGTATTCGGAAGTCATAAATTGTGACACCAATGAACTTTTGCCAACTGCCGAAGCACCAAGCATAAGGACACGATAAAGGGCTGACCCTTGGGAAGCGCTACTTTCTCTGGAACTTGCTAATGATCCCGCTGCCGAATTCCTAGCAGATCCTGAGTATGACGCCGTTAGATGCTCTGTACTGTTAACAAAATATCACGTGAATAGGTGGGCAAGTTGACCATAGCATCAACTAATTTCCTGTGATTAATACAATGTTCAATTCTATGAGTATTCTGACTATCAGCGTCGAGATTTTGTACAATTTTTGTAATGCTTCTGGAAGAAGGCAATGAGTGCGGATGATTTATTAAAGCGAAAAATATAGTTTAATTGAATTTTAGTTGCAGTGATAAAACGTTATGACATCATGATATTGAATTCGAAGCGGGGTGTTTGTCCCATTTTTAAACGTCTCTTTTATCTTACTTGAGGACATCAAAGTTGTGATTTCATTCGTAGGTTGATGTTTATGACAAACTCGATGAAATGTTCACTTACAATTTTTCAGTGGAATTCGAAAAATTGTAAGGTTCGATGATTTGTACATATATTGTGCAAGAATATGCTCCGAGTTCTCTTGAGAATTATTAGAGTACAATAAGTTAGCAAACAATATTTGACATTTGACGTATCCGTAATTGGGACACTTACCCCGGGGATAATTACGAAAGCATATAATACAGTTCGAGATGATACAATAGACACTCCAACTCAACTAGAAGCATTCAAAAAGCCTAACAGGATAGTCGCATCATTAGCAATGATAAATGTACATAGTGTTACGGCCATGTTTTACGCAATTTTACGTTTAAATTTTACGGTCATTAATGTTGAGTGTCATGTTAGCAGGTTGTACAGGCGGAAGCACTATAGTTGCAGGCTTGACAACGTGCCGCATGTCACGGCAATGAGAATGGTTAATCCTAGCTCGGCGTTGAATTTATCCGACAGCAACGTGGACTATTACGGTGCGGTCCCATTTTTTCTGTTCCGCCACTAACAATATGATCCATTTCAGCGTTTGCTGTCTCCATCAATTCATTATTTCAAATGTATCTGTATAACTAGGAAATCAAAGAAATCCAATAAAAGCATATTGAAAGGATTGCTAATTTGGTTTCAAAAAATACCTCTCGAGATAATTTTGGTGAATCAAGCTAGTTAAAATGAAGCACATTTTTGTGTTGTAAAAAATGTTGGAAAATTGGAATCTAAATTAAAAAGAATTAAAGATTATTGGATTTCTATAATATTTGTGCTATCATATGGACGTAGCTATGGTTTAAAAAAAGCTTTTCAGTCATCCCGAAAGTATCGATTGCTGGCAGAACTTTTGCTCCATCAAGTTTCTTCGACTCAACTGAAGTTTGGGCCTCGGTAGGCTGTTATTGACCATTGAGTCGTGTAATTTCTTCACAGAAACACATTATTTCGCGTCATCGACTAAAGAAAACTACGTTTAGAGGTACTCAGCTGTGACCAGCAAAGCTTTGAGCTTCGTCGCGAGCAAATTATATTCGCTACATGGACGAAGATGAGCCGTGACTATTGCCAATGAGTTTTTTTGTGACGCGGATAATAAATAATCATGCATTTGCGAATACCAATTAGCTGGAAAGACAAAGTTCCTCTGTTTTGTATCGAAGACAAAAAATGCACCTTATAAAGGCGTGAGTTGATTGCATATTTTCAATCTAAACTTTGTGTTCTGATCGAAGTCCATAGGAAACATGGAGGTGTTTTAGCCAAAAGTTGGATCTTTTTTCCTGGGGTATTGCTTTGTCAGGTGAATAATGAACGTTTTTGCAGGCTGTGTGCAGACAGTGGTTCCGTTAGACTGGTGATCTCATTGGCCTGAATTATTCAGCTCGGCGATGACGCGGCTTTGCCAACTGCAGAAGTCGAAATAGACGCCGGCATCAAAGGCTTTCTACGACGCCGTGAACGATTCTCTACGGTCCAACACGTGTGTCTACGTCACTTCAACTACACGTAAACTCACGCGTTCGATCTAGAGAAACGCACTGTATATTGGAGTGTTGGTTTGTCGTCTCCCTTGACCTAATCGTTAAGCTAAATAATCGTGACAGCAGCAACATAATCTAGCGTTGATCTTGCGGGATAAATAACAGTGATATTGTATCATACATTGATGAATAATTATTTAAAATTCAATAAAATTCATTTACGAAAATGATGAAGAGAGTTACAAATGTATGCGGAAATATATGTTCCATTATGTTGTAATCAAAGGGAGCGGCAGAATTGTTCGAATTGATGTATGATAGGAGCTAACTTTTTACAATATATACATTATTGAATGAATATTATAAAGTAAGCGCAATATTTGATGTAATGTTGTTACCATAAATTAAATTACAATGTTTGCAAGAAATATGTTCGGATTGCAAAAAGGTTGAACAAAAACGTGCTGGGAATTTCCAAATAATATTACTACGGTGGTTTTACGTCTGTATTCAATATGACTTAATTTTGATAGCTGCTTGTTCATCATAACTGAATTTCAGGAATTAATTCTTGCAATAATTTGCAATTTTCTTGCACGTCTCTGTAATTAATATATCAATTTCGCGTTATTTCCAACCATAATTCGCTCAATTTCCGCTACGGATTTTTCAGTTATAACAAATTGTACGATTTTTACAATGACGCTGTAATATCATAACAGCGGTAGTCGAGATAAAAAAGAACAAGTACTAAACAACATCAAGAATGATATAATAAGAAAACTACAAGATAAACATTGAATATCTAAAATACAAAGGTAAACGCACCTTAAATTATCTTTGCGTACATGTGATACCACACGTTTTATTTTTATTGAACCTTTGCTATCACCCCTGAAAAACAATTAATTACACACTTTTTACGTTGTCAAGAACTTCGACTACCTTACTTGATTGATTTCGAATTGATTTTTCTTCACCTCGGTGTAACTTAAAAAATAAAATGGTAGACGATAACAGATAGACTTGCTTAATTAAATACATCTGATCAAACTTGTCCGATTTTTAAAAGTCTAAGGCTCCCGAAAGAACCAATTTCATGTTATTTTTTTATCATTAATGACGCTAGAAAAACAGTTTCGTAAATCAGCAATGCGGAATTTGCAAAGCGTCAATTGAAATGCACAAGGGCTATCGCGTCAATATTGACACTTGCGTTCGACAAAGTGCCTACTTGCTCGAGGCTCATTTCGGTCAAGAAGAAGCGATATAATGCGACTGATTTTTATTCATGCTCAGCTATTTCAGTCGTTCTAAGTTTTTAAATAAACGATATCTGCTTTTTACACTGCCAGTTATTTGTTGCAATTTAGAGTCTCCAACTCAAGGGCGTACGTAGTTTAATTATGAAACAGAATTATTATTTCATTATATGCGATTCATGTATTTGATTGGTATCAAAGCGCCTACATACGAGACCTTCTTATGTCATAATACTACCTAATGTATTCGAGTCAAGTGGCATTATAGTTTACAAATCTTATTTCGCGATACTGCATCACAATAATTATATTTTACTCGTGGAAATGCAACGTATTTCAGGTAATTATTCCCATCTTCGTTCTCCGTTAGTATAATATGCGTCTAAATCCGGGAAATTACATTATGTTGATAATTACAGAACATAAAACTAAAAATTATTCAATCATTTACATATCAGTACTTAATAAATATTTTTCTCTTCAAAATGATTACAAGAGATAAGTATTTGGTAATAAAATGAACGTAAAATCAATTTTCGTGCTAGATGAAATTTATGAAATTCATGTTAATCTTGTTTCATATACAATTATTTTCAAATACATTTCTTATACGGGGAAAATAAATATAGAATTTTATTACATTTGTATGAACAATTAACGACCAACTTTCATTAAATTAAAAACATGAGCTTAAAAATAAATAACTTAAATGAGTTTTTTCTGGTAACCATATTTTGCGTTCCTCAATAAAATACATAATTTTGCAATTTTCATCTGACAAATTATGATAATTTTTTTAATTTCAAATGGTTTTTCTGAAGTTAAAGTGAATAATTCAATTAACTGTATTGCTGCTCATTCAATTATTAGCTTCAATTTTAGTATTAATAATAAGCAGAATAATGTATTCAGCACCTATCTCTTGAAATAAGAGATGTTCATAAACAGGCGTACTGTTTCTTCTTTTCACAACAATTTCTCAGGCAGTACAATTTATTGGAAGGATTTTCCATAAATTGGCATGAACGACACCCAGTTGCAGGCTTTATCAATTCAGAGTTACAGTACGAGATAAGATGTAAAATTCATCACATGGAAACAGTAAAAGTTCAAATTATTGATGTTAACAGCATGTAAAACAAAAAGTTCCGTTCAATCTACTGTAATTCTATTTTCATCAAAATGTTTAACAAGGTCACACTCGTAAAATGTATGGAAATAGATTATATACTGATTATGCATATTCGTGCTACATTAAAGTAATAAAATTTTTTTATTGATTTACTGGCAAAAACTTACGAGTAAGCTGTGTTTTTAAGTGATGCACATATGGTACTATCAAACTGAATACATCAACCAAAACACAAACCTCTGTTAATACTTGTGCTTTGCAAAAAAGCTCATTCCGTTCAATAATATTGCGAACAGACTACATAGTCTCTAATTTTATTTGTATTTACGTTTATCTCGATAATCTAAACATCATAAGTGAATCTGATCAATCGAACATTAATGTGACATATTTCAATTTCATCTTTAGAGCGATATTTGATTAAATGATTAATTATTATAATTAAATGAGCTATTTTTATCAATTGATTCCAAAATTTTAATACTCAACAAAAAACAGGAGATTAATAGTTTCAAAGAATAATCAATTTAAAATAGTATTGTGAATTTTAGAAATAATTTTGTTTTCAGAACGACTAATGCCTGTTTGTGCGATGTGACAAATGGAAACAAACAAATAAGAAAACATGACTACTTCCTTTGACAAGAGAAAACGCAATATGAAGTGCAATCACCGACTGTTGAATTTTGTTACAAATCATGAAAGAAAATCATTCGCGCATGTATGTCCTCTACTTTCATTTGATTTACAAATGGCGTTTGATATTTATGACACACTTTTGCTACATTAATGTAATATCTCCATTAGATTAATTGATTCTGTGATACGTTTAGATTGCTACACTAGTTTGTCCGTATAGGACTTTAAAGGTAGCTACTTAATTTTATTTGCGGTGTACATTCATTTTGAGATAAATATAATTATATAGCATAGATAGACGAATTGCAATCAAGTGTTGCAAAAGATTTTTTCATTTTCATTTGAAAGATTTTTTATATTAAATAGAAAAAAATGACCAAGTTTGTTATTATAAAGAATTTTCATATCAATTGTATTATTTATTTTAAGATTTCGTGTATACTTTCGCAAACGAATATTTTATTTTACATTGATAAACCAGTTTTAATATATATTGTGTAATAAACTCTAGTTTTAGAATATTTTATCATTGAAAAATCACTGTAATGTTTCGCTGAACAATTTTTCACGTTTCGTTTCATTTATACTGACGTTCAAAATAATGCAGCTATTCTTCTTAAAAGTGATAAGATGTATAGGAGGGTTTATTACAATTTTTCTTATAGTGGACAAATAAGAAATTCAGAATTTGCCTAAAACTATTTTTCGGCAAGTGATAATTGCATTTAAAACATATCAAGTAAGTGTGTATTTTCTCAGTAAATTATATTCCGTAAATCAACACTATTAGGGCTCATTTTCCATTTTGATTAAATTACGCTTATTATTATAATGTAAATATATACTAACAATACTGAATTACAATGTAACTGTGGTATAGAAGGTCAAAAAATTATAATTTAAATATCCAAATAGAAACATTTTTATAAAAATTAAGAGAAAATGTTATTTCCGTCTAGCTTGTATTATTAATTCTTTCAATTGCGCAGTGGTATGACCGAATAGTAGGCTATTCTACTTACTGGTGACGTCATTTTTTGTCTTCCAGTTATCAAAAATGAACTTTTCGCAACTGTTAATTCATTTCAACCAAGAAAAATAAACTTTTACTGCTTCATGCAATGTGCGTCTCAAATGAATAGCCATTGAAAGCGACATTATGGATGTGATAACAAGAAAAATATTGTTTTTAATAATGTACTAACTACCTACAAATATTATTTTTATAACAATATAAAATTAATTTATATGAAAACATTATCAAATTAATAAAAAATATGTAATATATAATATTATTAAGTATTGAATATTATATTAATTGTTTTTAAAAATATAAACAAGTTGAAACAATGTTTTATTTTTTCAACAATGTAATTTAGGAAAGTACGAAGTTATGCTAACAGAATTGTTTTTTAATATTTACTTAAATACACATAAGATAAAAAAAATTACTTGGAATATTTAAATATTTGTACAATCATTTCATAAAGTGCAATATGTTTAGGAAAGATGAATGTGCTTTCCAATATTATATTCAAAATTTATTTGAATATGTTGATGCAAAATTACTGAAAAACACTGGT
>JABFQD010004290.1:0-11993 GCA_022817045.1 Psix sp. ZL-2020 | reverse complement strand
AGAAGATTTTTTGGACAAATATAAAATTCCACAATTGTTAAATACATGAAAGATAAAAATGAATTTCAATAGAAAATTTGAAAATTAAATAAACTTTAAAAATGAGATATATAAGAATCACAACATGTTTACGTGTATAATTATATGGAGCTTTATTTCTAATATTATTAATATTTCTAATATAATTAAAAATAAATATCTTAATGCTTTTTGTTTGATTTAATCAAATTTTAATTTCGATTATTATTTACTTTATGCATTTCAAAATCCATAATGCAATGGATATTAAAATCAAATTTGTGCCTCCATTCTTTATGTTCATTTACACGTTCATTTATATAAATTATATGAAATGTCAATTATTTATAAGTAAGTTTCAATTACAGTGAATCAAAGTTTTTTCTCTCGATCTTATTATGTTTATCTTTGTTAGGTAATGTTTCATAAATTACTCTTTTCAGAATGACATTTGTAAACTATCATTATTTCAAAGTTTGACATATGAACGTGATATTTTCCCTAGGGAAGTATCCCCTGTATTCTCCTGAATCCTAATGAATATATACTATTCAATTTATGCTAAAAACAGAAATACAAAGTACATATGATTTGAAAATAGTAAAAACCTTTCTATTGAATGATGAAACTTGAATAATAAAAGTTTTATCTACATAATAATAAATGTCAAGCATTTGACATGTGATTCAACAATTTGCATTGAAATGAAGTTTGACTTAGCTGACAATATGTAAAATTACTTGCCACCCATGTTGTTATATTTAATCTTTGCCGAATATAAATCAATAGGAAATCATGCTTTAAATTATTCATTTTCATTCTCCAATTTTTATTCATGAATAATTTAAATTTTTAATCAAAAATCAAATTACGATAATCAAATGTTTCATTAATTACTCTAATGTTTCACCTTTTCTTATATACTTCTATTCAATGTAAGGTTTCTTCTAATTTTATCACCTCCTATCATTTATATAACATAAATCGACATTTGAAAAAGACATTGCAACTTAATAAATCGTAAAATATCAAGAAACGATTTCTCAAAGTATCACTTAGTACACTTGACCTAAATGGATAATTGGATTCACTTTACACAAAATGATCAATAGAATAATCAAACTCCCGCAAGTCTGTGTGAAAAATAGAAAATTTATTGCTTTCCGTAATACACAGTACATGCAGTCACGACGCGATTAATAATTATTATGCAAGGTGCTATCAGCTTCGCGTCAATCGCTATCGCGAAAAGTCGGAGTAAGGTGTTAGATGAAAGGTCTCCGTCTGAGATCTGTGTGTGTTGTTTACTGAAGAGAACGCAACTTGGCTACAATTATATTCAGGTAGCCAAGTCGTCTCCACGGAAAGCTCGTCTCTTATGTACAAAAATGCTTGTTTCAGCCTCCACTTAAAGCCTTTTAGTAGTACCCTCCGTAGTATCCATGTCCGTATCCTAAACCAGAGTACCCATGTCCAAGACCGTATCCGTATCCAGTGTAATAAGATGGGTAGTATCCATATCCATAGTTGTATGGATAGTTATAGTAAGAAGAGTATCCCAACTTGGAGATGATTGGCGAGGAGTAAGCAGGGTAAATCTTGGTCACTGATGGTGGTACCTGTAATCAATCATATTCGAACGTTACAACCAGAAGACAATCATCAAGGAATTTTATTCGATGTTTTTGCGCACTAAAAGAAATGAACAATGCATTTCACGAAGACAATTGGCGGCATTGTCAAAGTGCCAGGGAATTAAAAGTTACGTAGCTGCTTTGTATGGTACAATAACGATGCGTGATGTTAATGAATGGGTGGACAAAGAAATGTACGTACCTTGTAGACACTGGCATAGCTGGTGGCATATGGGTAAGATACTGGCGCATAATAACCGTGGCCGTAACCGTAGGTTCCATAGCCGTAGGCACTACCATAGCCCAATCCGTATCCAGAATACAATCCTCCGGCGGAAGCATAAGCCAAAATAGCGAGAAGTACCAACTGTAAGAATTTTTTATTGAGATCGTGACTATTGTGCCATTCGTCATGTATGAATCATTCAAAGGGTGTAGGGGAAAATTACGATTGTATAATTAAGTGTAAATGCTAGTTGAAGTATCTAAGATGAGATCTTGATGATATCTAGAAACTAGTTTTATTATGCAAGAGAATTAAGAGCAATGCTCTTTACAGAGATGATTGCGTGTCATGCAAATTAAACATTGTACATTGATATGACTGATTTTATACTATTAATTCATTAAGTATCTTTAATTAAAAAACCGGTGTTGTTCGTTGTAATACGTAGGCTAATAGCAAAAGTAGTTCAAGTCAAATATAAATCAAAACATGTTTATTAGCAATGATGATATTTGTTACTAGAATAGATAACTTTCTTTTATATGTATGAGAATCATTCGAATTATAAAATACGTTGTTTACCATTTATTTGAATTTCATTTTTCATTACAAGGTTGTTTGGCATTTGGAATTGTTTAGTTTAAAGTAAACACTTTTTATACTAGTAATTATTCGATAGAGTTTATATTTTATTTTATTTTTTTTTATTATAGTATTAGTTGATATCAAGCTTAATGAACTTAAAACCAACATTTATTTATTTTAAAGAACATAAACATTTTTATATTTTGACGTTAATATTAATAGTTAGACTGTGAAATATCAATCTTATAAAAATATTGCTAATACTTCATAGTAATAACATCAATTTTTTTCACGAAAATATTTATAAGTGATGCAAATATTAAAAAACTATAACAATAAATACACAATATTTTTCATAATATAATGTTGTAAAATAGATTTAAACTTTATTTAACATTATAACAATTTGTAGTTTAAAAACTACAATTTTTTAATTTTTTACAACATTTATCATAGATATTTATAAATATATCCATATAGCTTTTCATGTATATAAAACGTTTGATTTAACGTTTCTTTCGTTTGTATGAGAATGTATATAAATACAATCATAAAAATAAAATAAATTATTTTAATAACAAAGCCACGGAAAGCTATTGATTCATAAATTCAGTCCAACATAAAAAAGAAAATTATGTCAAAGCATATAATATAGTTACATAATAACACAGCAATTTGATGAAAAGCTATTCGCAAACCCTCAGAGCAGTTTTATATTACTTCATGTATTGAATAAACCCAAACAATTTTCGGTATTCAACTTAAGTTCCCATAATTAAAATCTCATCCAATTTATACTCATCATCATTATTAGAAACCCGTAAAAACACATGCTTCACAATTTCGTACAACTTATAAAGAATCTTCACTGCAGGTAGCAGTGCTTGAAATGCACGGAAAAACCGGCAACTATAGAAAACTGCACTTAACACCTTTTCACTATTGCACAGATCAAATCTACTCACCAGCTT
Organism: Psix sp. ZL-2020; assembly: GCA_022817045.1. Taxonomy (NCBI): domain Eukaryota; kingdom Metazoa; phylum Arthropoda; class Insecta; order Hymenoptera; family Scelionidae; genus Psix; species Psix sp. ZL-2020. The sequence goes on along the minus strand of JABFQD010004290.1, from coordinate 8,559 downwards.
GAACATGTTGTCTGCGGGTTTTCAATCTGTACTGTAGACTGACTGCTGAAATCCTAAACGTAATTCCTTTTATACTGAATCCGCGTGCGATTAGACGGTGGTTGTTCGCGGCCTAAGACAGCAAAAAAAGAGGAGAGTCGGGGAGAAAAAAGGCCAGATTGCGCGTGGATTAGCATCGGTAGGGGCGTCGGCTCGACTAAGCAGAGGGGGCGGGCCCCGCGAAGGCCGAAACTATTATCATCCTGCGCTAGAAAAATAGAAGAAACCGCTGACATTCGTCGTGAGAAAAACGAATACCTTGAGTCGACGGCATGCGTTCGTTCCCGCGATGGACGCTAACAACAATCGGTACTATGTTCTACCAAGCGTGAAGACCAAAACCTCGCGGGAATTGACGCGATACTTGTCCGCGCATATCACGAAAATTGTCACTCGATCCACGATTATCTATTGAGCCGCACGCGCTCGAGGTATTCAACCAGTCAACACTTGACTTCTTCGCTACCGGAAACAGATGCGGAAATGTGATAGTCAAAGGTACTGACCACGCTAATTGGGATAGACCATGGTATCACCTCGTTCATTCTGGATTTTTTAAAGATGAATCTTTCTTCTTTTGTTCTTGTAATCTCATTTGTTATGTCATCCATAATAAAAATAGGTCAAACCATTTTCAACATGTTTGTACCATGAATATAATTATAGTAAGAACTGGGACTTTTGTAAAAGACAAAGAAATTTACAGACAAAGAATATTTAGTAGATAAAACATTATCAATTTATAAGTTTATTTTTTGAAGTTGTGAAAATGAATTTTATCAAAATCGAACTGCGTTAGTTATATATAACGTGCATTATATATTTAACATTTTTGAATATATTTGATATTTTAGTTATTTATTATAATTATTTTATTATTACAATGTAAAGTATCCTGACATGTCGTAATAATATTTAAAAACTAACGATGTATTATTAATATATGCTTACAATCATAATTAAAATAATCATAAATAATAATTTTTAAATCCTAATTATTTATTAAAACTTTGATTATTTATATCTGATTATTATAAATGATGAGCTTATTGTAATTCTGAATTCTCATTTTCAGTATTTATAAAAGATGCTCTTTAAAATAACTGTTCAAGTTAGCCTTCAAGCTCAATGAATCGGACCAAAATTTCTAAGGTTCAACAAACTGTGAAAAAATTGACAAGGATCAAGTGTTATGATACAGAATACTTTTCTGTAGACGCAGCCTTGCCCACAATCCGTGAACTAAAACTTATTGAAATGAGGTCCTAATTAAGCGTCTTTCACTTCACTACTTTATCTACTTCAACGAGTTATTCGCTCTGAAAGAACTATAAAAACAGTGAAACTAACTAAATATTGCAGCACGCTGTATTAAAAAAGTACTTAAAACAGCCTGTAACCAACTAATTTGCTTTAACATAGTCAAGTTAATTTCGGTTATTCCTAAACAATATTAATAGTTCTGATAATAATAAATCCATTCTTTCTCGTTAATTAATTGGTTAACCCCATTAAAATATGATGTAAACAACAAAATCATAAATAACCAGTAGTTGCTGGCCATTTCAACCTACTTTACAGATAAATAATGTTTCATTCAAGTTGAAGGGAACATCAACGAAGGTTGCATCTCATTGCTAAAAGATAACTACGCGCTGCCCTCGTAATATTCAAATGTCCGATTCGCAACTAAATCAGCCAATATTCATCCGCCTAAGCAGACTAAGGACGCCAGGATTCCTCATAGCAACCGAAGCGAGCGGATGATCGAGTGTGGGAATAAGATGCATTATTATATTATTCAAAGTTTGAAGTGCAACTACAGAGAATACAATCTAAGTATTATGAATGTTGATCACTATAATTTATACATGATATATTAAATCGATTCCAACATTACGCAACTTCTTGTGATGATCATTTATTAGGGTCAAGTTTACTCCACCTTCAATTATCGTGAACCACTGTTTTTATTTACTTTTCTTGTCAACAAACAATATTTAATATTATGGTACATTTTATTAAAAAAGAAAATAGTAAATAAATAAAACAAAATAAATATAAAAAAACAGTTTCAAAAATTAATTGTTTGTAAATAAATAAGTAAAAATTGAAAATAGATTTTTGTAAGACTCATTAATTAATTTTCTGTTTCTAATTCTTCTTCATCGTATTCAAAATTCTCGTCTTCCTCTGTTGTAGCTTCTTGGTAATTTTGATATTCTGATACTAGATCACTCATATTATTCTCAGCTTCGGTGAATTCCATTTCATCCATACCTAAAATATCAATAAAATTTATAGATTCAGTTTTATTTGCAAACAATTACCAACTGTACTTATTTCTGCAATAAAATATACTGGACCTTCTCCTGTGTACCAATGCAAAAATGCTTTTCGCCTAAACATTGTTGTAAACTGTTCAGTTACTCTTTTGAACAATTCTTGAACTGCTGTAGAATTCCCAATAAAAGTAGCAGCCATGCTGAGGCCCTTCGGAGGAATGTCGCAAACTGCAGTTTTGACATTGTTAGGTATCCAGTTTACAAAATATGATTTATTTTTTTCTTGAATGTTATACATTTGTTCATCAACTTCTCTCATGGACATTCTACCTCGAAATATCGCAGCAACGGTCAAATATTTCCCATGTCGAGGATCACAAGCTGCCATCATATTTTTTGCATCGAACATTTGATGTGTCAATTCAGCAACCGTTAGAACTCGGTATTGTTGACATCCTCTGCAAAAGATTAACAGTTTCTAAGAACTATTCTCATGATATCTTAATTGATGTTTATTATTATTCATTATCCGTTTTCACTTATCGCTGATTTAATGTACTTATCCGTTCATGACAATTTTTAATTTGCCACGGATATTAAAAGTTGTTAATGCGTATCTTGATTTTGCATTTCATTCTAACGATCATTATTGTTTTTCTTCGTTTTTATTGATTAATAGATACTAATTTTTCTGATATGAGCAATAAAGGCAATTCTTTTTAAAAGAGCAATTTCTATACCTAACAATTATTTTTTATCGCTGATAATAAGCTAGCTAGTTAAGATGAAGCTTACCCATAAAAAATTATCAAATCTAGATAAAGAATACCAGAATACCTAGAAGTTAAAGGAGCAAATCCTGGTATAAAGAAGTGCAATCTGGGAAATGGAACCATATTTACAGCCAATTTTCTTAAATCAGCATTAAGCTGGCCCGGAAATCGAAGACAAGTGGTGACTCCACTGAGAGTCGCGCTAACGAGATGATTGAGGTCGCTGTAAGTGGGCGTCGAAAGCTTGAGTGTCCTGAAGCAAATGTCATACAGAGCTTCGTTATCAATGCAGTACGATTCGTCAGTGTTTTCCACCAATTGGTGCACCGACAGGGTACAATTGTACGGTTCCACCACTGTATCGGAAACTTTTGGTGACGGCACAATACTAAAGGTCATCATAATTCTATCGGGAAATTCCTCGCGAATTTTGGATATCAATAGAGTGCCCATCCCAGCACCAGTGCCACCTCCTAAAGAGTGGGTCAGCTGGAAACCTTGTAGACAGTCGCAAGCCTCGGCTTCTTTACGAACCACATCAAGAACAGAGTCTACAAGCTCGGCACCTTCGGTGTAGTGACCTTTGGCCCAATTATTGCCTGCACCACTTTGGCCATAGATGAAGTTGTCGGGTCGAAAAAGTTGACCGAATGGTCCAGATCGAACAGAATCCATGGTTCCAGGTTCCAGATCAACGAGAACAGAGCGAGGCACGTATTTTCCACAGGAAACTTCATTGTAATAAACGTTAATTCGTTCCAATTGTAGATTTGAATCACCATAATATGTTCCTTCTGGATCGATGCCGTGTTCATCCGATATAACCTCCCAAAACTGGATGAAATCAAACAAATGTTATTTTTCTTATTACGAGTAAATGCTTAGTATTTTTGATTAGTATTTTTTACTTCTGTAATCAAAAAGTTGTCAGCGATAATCAAATTAGATTATGATAAATAAAATCATGGGAATCTACTTTTAACAATGTTTGTTACATTCAGTTACCTTTGCACCAATTTGATTACCACATTGTCCAGCTTGAAGATGAATGATTTCACGCATTTTGATTTTGAAATTTTTTTAAAAAAGAAAAAATTAACTTTTTGGTTATTAAATAATTTTGAATAAACTGAAATTATAAATCGGAAAACAAATGAATGCTAATAATATTCGAAGCAAATGTTTCAAAATTAAATTAAACATATTAGGTTCGATGTAATTGAAAGCAAGTAATAAATTAATTTAGTCACATTTCAATAAATAAATCAATTTAAAATTTTCAATATTACAATTATTTTTTAATTTAAATAATGTTTGTTATATTATACATTTTCTTGTATAAAATAGTTTTGTCTGCGTTATCAATTGAAATTTTTTGAGCGAACTATGATTAAATTACTGTTTAAATGTGATAACAATTTTATTTATATTATATAGTAAAAAAAATTAGAATTGGAGTTAACAGTCTAACTAAAAGTAAATATTTAAATTTTAATTACAGCAATATTTCACTATACTACAGTATAGTATATACGGTAATATATGTATTAATAAAAAATTGGTACCTTGGCACTTGGTTAAAATGATTTAAACTGTAATGTCAGTTTACTTATTTTGCTTGTTAATTATTGTTCAAGAATATTCAAAATTAAAAAGAAATAAAATAATTCCATTTAAAATAATGATGATAGGTCCAAAAGAAGTATAGTTTAAAATTTCTTATAGTATTAAATTAAAAAAAAATTAATGATTTACCGACATGATTCTGTTTATTGTCAGTTATTATAGTAATTAATATAGGTTATTTAAACGGAAACATAATATGGTGGTTTCATGTATTAAATAGAAAAAACTCTGTGTAATAAAAACATCAATATTATGTTGAATAATTATATGTACAACAACTTATAAATATCGAAAATGAGTTCTCATAAAAATAAGTTTAATAAAATGCGCCGAGCGTAAAAAAACTTATCAATTTATATGAAGGATATCACGCTCACTATATATAGATTTCTATAGTGATCACAGCGATTTTCATTGTATCTTTTTCCTATATATGATGACTTTTAATGAGGTGCAATGAATGTTTTTGATACTATACAAATTCTTCTTCTATCTCATTAATTATTTTTAATATTAACGAGAACTATATAACTATTAATGATACTAATTTTACAAAGTCATATGTAGGACGTAGTATTTTATATAACAAGTGATGCATTCCATAATCTGATGTCAAAAATACAATGATGGATTTCAATCAAGTACAATTTTAAATAGAAAATATATGTTGTTAAACTATACTTACTATTCACTTATTCGAGTTTTCTACATAGTATACTAAACACATAAAAATTTATGTAAGTATTATTACATTGGTTGCAATCCATAATGTCATATAAATACCATGCATAATGTCTGATTTTCCCCGAAAATCATGTTAAGCTATCGCAATATCTTTTATTATTGGCTACGTTATTTATTTAACGTATAATTAAAATTAAACAATCATTTTTCTGCATGTATCATATGTCTATGATAACATAAATGTTGTGAATTTTTCTCGTGTAGCTGCGTATTTGCACACCTTCATTATGATTGCATGTTGTATGCAAAAGAAACCCACAGAGAAAATTATATAATTGTTTGTTCCAATTGACGATATGCTTATTTCTCACAAATTTGTTTGAATAGATAAGATATACGTCAGTATCGACATTCTGCAGAGCTGAAATCAATGAAACTCTTACTATGGAGAAACAATAGATTATGTGGCGTTTCATTAACACCGATTTTATCGCAAAAATTGCTTTGAGCATGTAATATTCGTTTTTATTTTTCGCATCATTTCTAAAAACCTATATCTGGATATTAAAATCGCTACGCATTAAAATGCAAACCAATACTTTTCGCCCTGAAAGTATGCAACGGCATGAAAAAATCTCTCCCATATGAATAATTCATGATTCCTGATTTTCAAATATTTTTCTCTCATTGCCATAATTTTCAGTGTTCTTGCTCATCAGGATTACGCAATTTGAAGAATGCTTCATCCAGCAAACTCAATGGTTTAATTTCTAAGAATGTGCGTTTATGAAACTTATAATTATTTTATGTATATTCGTGTTTATTTTGATACACTGATAAAGTAATGAGGGTGAAGTAATTAAAGAAGAAATCAAATGTAATTGATTACTATTGTCAAATGAAATTGAGTGATGCCATGACACGATTTGCTTTTTAGCTTTAAAAGTGAAACAAAATTTCTTGCTATAAGTCCAGTAACTGTCTCTTTCTTCTTCGTGTCACAGAAATACAATTTCTAGCGGAAAAAGAACCAATGAGTCATATAGCGTCAGAGTGGCAGGCTGTTGCAAGTAATCAGACATTAACACATACGAGGAAGGACGTATATGTAACAATGCAAGAAAAAACATAACGCTTATACAATCAATGTCATTCATTTAATCCTAGCATTAATTTGAATATTGACGAAAAGCGTTCTGGTTGGTTAAACAAATTCATTGGATTTATCTTTTAATCGATTTTTCCGATTAAGGCATTTATCAATTGTTCATATCACACGGTATTAACAGTTTTTATTATAGAATCCAACATTCATATCAAAAGGTTGTTGTGTAAATCCTTTTTTGCATTTTTATTTATATTAAGAAATACATATACAGTATGTTGAACTAAGTTCACAAAATAATTAGTTTCATCAGTATTTAATATTAAGAATTGTTTACATTTGAATGTGTGAGATATAAAGCAAAAAGTAAATGTCAACTATGTCATATCTGAATTCCCTTCATAAAAGTTCACAGGCAATCAAAAAAACAAAATTTCAACATAAAAAGTTATCAGATGTTCCATATTACAATTAATATAGCAAAAAAGACTTTATGCGGTGCATAAGAATAACTGGATAACCTCCATTTATCATGAGGGACAACTTTGTGTATGATTTCATCAACTTATGCTGTTTAACAAAAAGACATCCTTATATAACGTGTTACACTAATGTCCACTAGCGTTTGCATTCGATTCTTATGCTAATTAAACAGAAATAACAATAGCGAAAAATGCAGGATCTACATTTCAAGATGGTCACCCAAGAAAAAAATTATGCTAATGACTGTAATAAAAACAGGCTAATTGTCACAAATACAGTTGCAACTTGAAACCTAAACGTCAAAATACTAATCGATTATTATTGTTATTACATAATTTCGATTACATAAAAACTAATAAATAAATGTTAAAGAAACATGCAAAAGTATAAAAAAAATAACTAACAAAAGTAGAAGATTACTCAATAAATAATTAAAATGAAAGATTATTTTTTGTTGAAATTTTCTATGACGAGTTTATGTAGTCACAAACAAAGAGCCAAAAAATCTCATCGCTTCCCAAAGATGACAATAAAATTGCGCTAATCCATTTACAATGTTCAATCAAAAGGCGTTGTATCTTTCCGAGTATACAGTGACTTACTGCGTAACAAGTACATACTTCTATAACGTAATATGCGCGCTACACCTTAACCTACTTTTTTCAAGCAACTTCCGTTGCTTACTCCAAACATGTTTATGCAGATTCCAAATATATTCCACAGCTAATTTCGAAGGCGTTTTCAGATTTACTTTCGATCGCGCCTGATTACAGCTAACGACTCGATTTTGTTATTTACGAATCTCCGACGTACATCTCGACGAAACCTTTATCATATTTTTCTTGATTAAATAATGACAAATCAAATGTCTTATTTCTTGACATAATGTGAACAATTAAATCTCATTATGTCACGGTTTTTTAAGTCATGGTGTTTTCGAAACTCGACCTACTTTCTTAATTGCATTTAGTCACTTCAAACTCGCCAAAAATTGATTGACATTAAACAGATTAATTCAACTGATTAATTCAAATATTTTTCCGTTTAAAATTATTTTTTATTTGTACATTACTTTTGGATTTTGCCATCAAAATAGCATAATATTATGCTCGACATATTTTGTGTGTAATTGCGTAATTAGAAACGGTAGCCTATAAAAGCCAAAACAAATGGTAAATCACGAAAAGTTGGTCTTTTTATCTGAATTATGAGTTGACCACTACCAGTGGATCAAATTACACTTTTACATACTCGTCACGCTATTTTTTGAAATTTTTTTTATCCACGTTTGGTAAAATATATTTTTAAATCTTGTAGATATTTGTAGCCCACCGATTTCAGTTTTATAATAATTCATAACATAATTGCATTTTTTATATTTCCGTTATATTACAGCTGCAGAACTTTTTCTTCATATTTTTCTTTTTCGTAAAAAAGCTGTTCGATACTTCAATAGAGTAATATAAATTAAGTTTATATGAAATATTATTATAAAAATTTATTAAATTTTTAAATATGGTTCTAAATAAATCAATTATTGGATGAAATCAATGCTAAATATATT
>JABFQD010004289.1:0-11995 GCA_022817045.1 Psix sp. ZL-2020 | reverse complement strand
GTACCTAAATTTGTAATGAGTTTTATCTTATGGTGTAATTTATATTATATCGCACAATCTATTTTACTATAATTATAGTAAAAAGTAGAAAAAGTTGATGGATACTTTGTGAAATGTAAAAGTAACTATATTTTATTTTAGTTTTTATCAAAAACTTTTGTCAATGTGTTTTAATTATAAAGTGTATTTATTATTGATAGACAAAAGAAATATTGCCACATATTAATTAAATTATTAATTAAAAAAAGGAAAATTAAAAATTCACATAAATTAACTATTTGTACAAAATAAAGTATTGATTTTTCCAACTTCCTTCCAAGAATTTTTCCTTTAAAAATATCGATATTTCAATGTCACAACACTTTTCAATTATCCGTTATTATGATGAAAGCAGCGCTCTTGTACTAATTTGGGTAATTTATCAAAATTTCAAAATAAATTAAGAAATAATTTTTGGTCATCATAAATTAATTATTGTGGAATACAATTTAATTACGACGTATACTTCTTAAAAGATTCCAAAACTGGAATAAAACAAGATTCGTCAAACCGGCTCTTCTATAATGATAAGAAGAATACCAAAAATTCTTTTCAGGTACACAAAGCAATCAAAATTATTTTTTAATACCAGTAATGAAAAATAAAGTATGTTTAAAACGTAAGACTCAAATGAACTCTTTTCTACGTGATATATAACAACAAAACACTTGTGACTTAGAACAAAATAATGATTAACAAAACGACGACAAAAAAGTGGAAACGAACAAGTGAAAGATGATTATTTATCAACGATTAACTTTCCGATTTTTTCTACAACGTGAATGAATGACAACAAAAGATTCAAATAAAAACTACTTCAAAAGCATCTAAATGAGAAGAAATTTATGCGAAATTGAAATTGTCTATAAAGATCATATAGGCAAGATAATTATATGATATTGTTTGTCAGAACGAACTTGCCTTATTGTATGTCATTAATAAGATAAGTTACACGCGAATTAAACTAAATGCGACAGAAAACAACTTTCTATCATTCGCGTAATTTAAAAGTGAGCAATATCGCGGATACGCAACATGTTTTGCACTGAAGATGATGTTATTGAAAAAAAGAAACAAGAGACATAAAATCCTAACGCACAATCAAGTGTAATAACCGTTATCTTCATTTGATTAACAAATTATGACACTGCACATTGACTTTTTTGGGAGACGCGATACATAAAACCGTCTATAAATATCCACAAAGTTTGGATTAGATTTGAATTTTTATGTAGATTAGATTACGAGCTGTTAGACAGTTATTCTCATTAAATGTCAATAAATTACTAACTACAAGTAAACTAAAATTACTTAAAGCATATAATCATAACTTAGATGATAATAAACGCAAAAAATTACATTATATACATCTAGAAAAACTGTTTTAAACTCTTTCAATAATACTCATGTTTCTTTATAACTGTAAAAAAATTATATCGCGTTGATTATACATTGAAATTGAAAAATTAAATAGTAATCAGTAGTCACGAGTTTATTCTACTAAGAAGATCCCCTTTAAAAGACACTGATACTTCAGAATGAAAAGTGGTATTTGGAAAAAATATTAGCTCAATTGAGGAGAATTATGTCAAAATCATAATGAACGAAAAAGTATAAAAAAAGGAAAGTTGTCATGTGTTTGAGGTCGTTACTGATAAAGTGAAAAAGAGCGATCTCGCGTAGACGTGTCTCGCATATCGAGGAACAAATAACGACGTCAAGAGGATAGCTTTTTCTGAATAAAGTGCCTTCGGGTGCACTTTAATTGCCCGAGAAATGCGGTCGAACTTGTTATCAAAGTAAAAGTAAGGCCATTTATAAGCATATAGGTTGCGGATGTGCGCGCACGTGAAAATGTCACCGACTTTTCCGGTGACGCGGCTCCTCTTCGAGCTCACGCCTTTTCCCTCGATTCAATTTAACGGTATTTAAGACAGTCCTCTGCAACGCGCCCAACTTTTTCTCCGTCCTTTGTTTTTAACTAATCTTTTCCTTTCACATCGAACAACTCACTCGATTCGTCATGAGAATATTATGCACTTTATAACAAACAGTATGATGAATTCATTTGCTTCTTTACGAAACAAAGTTAACTGCTGCAGTTTAGCTAGCTATACATACATTATTTTTATGCCAACGTTGAAAACATTGAGTTGTAATGAAAAAAATGTAATCATCAAGCTTATAATAAGCTGATTAATCTACATCAAATTCAGTGATTGTAAATGATTTTTTCAAAGCGTGAAAAAAAGTTACACCTCATCGTGCCATTTATCAAATATGCGTGCACGATTAAAATACCGGACCAGAGTGGATTCATAATTGACGTGCTCGGATCTAAGCGCGAATGATCGATCATGTGCGATCGCGATCGCCGGCAAATGATTTGCGTCAAGTGTGGTAAAATTAGCGAGATCCGCGATCGCCAATAATTGAAATATTCCGAGCCAGCGAGTCTCATTTGCGATGACGTTAAGACGCGTGAGGTGCAGATCGTTGAACTGCGGTAAACAGTTATAAGACGCGTGCACATATATTACGTTCGTATAAGATTCCCTCATATGAGCGGCGCTTCGGTAAATAGTTCAGCGAATCAGTCAACTTAAGTGTTTCACACTTGAATAAACTTCGAGTCGCCCAACCAGAACGTTTTTTAGCGACTCGTAGCCGCGATGCAGGATGACATTTTAATGAAATAAAACGATTAATTTTAACTGAATTCTCGTTAGCGAAATTGATTATTTAGCATACTAATACCTAAATTAATGCAAATTTGTTGCACTTGCAACATTGCAAGATTGTTACAAAAATGTATAATATTAGAAACATCGTTTTTGAATAAATAGTCAAATCAATTGAAATTTATGGGGTAACAAATTAGTTTTCCTGTGGTAAAAATGTTCTTAACGCGAACATAAAGTATCAATAAACGTAGTGATAAGTAATTCTAGATTAAATATAGCTTTCTAAGCAACTTATACATTTATAGTAAACAAATATACATTTGTCAAAAAACAGTAGTTGAGTACACAATATTATCAACATTTAAAAAATGACTATTAAGAAATATTTATACAAATATTAATATTATATTTGAAAAAACAACAATTTGTTTTGTTACAATTTGGAATATTTATTCAAATTAAATGTAAAGTTTTATTCAAATTTACTTTTTTCCCATAATATTATGTGATATTAATTTATTACAGTGATAATTTCTTTCTTTCAACAGAATTTAATTTTGAAACATATCTATAATAGCTACAAGTTTATTATTTATGTTGAATTGAATAAAAAAATATACAGTTGTAAATTATCGTGCAGTGATTAGGCATCAAGTTTGTGAGCAGTAAAAAAATAATTGAAACTTTGGTCGTGAATTATACATGGTTAAACGAGTCTGGCGTAACGTGCGCAAGGAATGATCGCACACGCGGCAGAATTTGTTTTATGAAACTGCAGCAATGTAGATAGACCGCTCATCGCTATCTTGAATCAATAGAGATCAATGTTTTGACGTGTCCAGTCAACTTGTTTTGCCTCGCGTTTCATGTCAGTACAAATCATCACGAAATTCCTGCTAAAAGATCTCGCGCTCGATATGCTTTAATAAACGATTGTCATTGAGCATATATTGTTTTCAACGCACCATTTATAAAGCAGAATTTCTCTGAAAAATAGTAGAAGCAGAAACACTAACTTTTCAGGAATTACTCAAACTCACATAAAGCACTATTTTTACTGAAACAGTTTCATGGAAATATAAAAATATAAATTTTTAAATCAATCGACTGATAAGAAAAGCGACAAAATTGATTGTTGACTTCGTTATTTTTTATGACAACAAATTTACGTGTCCTATCAAAATTAAACTGACAGTAAAATTCGGCAAAATCAACGTTATAAAACGCGACAATCGTAAAATCATATGGAGCTCTTTGGCTCTTTGCATATAAATCTGCAAACATTTAAAACCGGCTCTGGGCATCGTTTACGTAAAAGGCACATCTTCATTTGCTTAACCCACTTAATCTATTATGCACCGTTATCTCATATTCGGCAGCCCGATTACGGACGCGCCATTTCTTTAAAAGTTTTCTTAAAGTGAACCGACATAAATCATTCAACTACTATCATTTATTATTACATGTTTAAATAGGTAAATTTCATTTGTAATATAAACACATAAACGTATGTGAAAGTTTCAATTGATTTTGAATACCGTATTTGAATGTTAAACTTCTAAATGATATTAAAATTGATTTAAATTCATGGTCTAATTTTAATTATAATAAAAAATATTACATGAACAAATAAGTAATTCTTCTTGATTTTTCAGCTGAATTTTGACTTTTTAAAGCCATTACTTTTAGCCGCATCGTATTATCAAAAGTTCAAAATGACTTAATTAAGTGCTTTTATAAATTATTAATGAATGATTAATGTCTACGAAATATAATTTAGTAACTAACTTCGTGGTTAGATTATTTGAATAATAAAATAAAAATGCAAAATAATCTATTAAAAAAGAAATGAATATTATTAATTCCATCGGAAAAGAATTTCCTTAAAAACCATAAAAAGCGATTGATTGAAAAAATAGCGTTAACGAGTGGAAAATAAACCGAATGAGAATAGTGCAAAAAAAGTTATGTTAATAAAAATGAAGTACAAAATGTGTATTTGAAAAAATCTTAATGTGTATTAATTTTCAGGTAGTGATAGTAGGCAACGGTGCTGTAGGCAAGTCATCAATGATCCAAAGATTTTGTAAAGGTACTTACACGAGGGACTACAAAAAGACGATTGGCGTCGATTTTCTTGAAAGAGAGATCGAGTAAGTCTTTTTTGATTAATATTCATACCAAATCCATTCACCTCTCGAGCTTAAACACCATGGTTCTCATTAATGAACGAATCCATCGAAGAGAAAAAATCTTGAAACCTGACTTTCGATGGAGACAAAATAGAAAATCATTCGCATTTATAGACCGGTTTTCCGTAATCCAAAGCGGCCCCAAGTCTTTGGTACGTTTGTAGCCTTGAATTCACTTTAAGGTCAAGAGAAAAAAAACGTACCTCCTTTTTCTTCGCGGTCTCTGTCTGACGCGTTATGTGAAACAAGAGTAACTCATGCATTGTCGACGTAAAATCGCGGGACACTGACTCTGTTACACGCGCTCACAATAACCGCAACCACCATGCTAATCGAAAAATATTTCCCTCTGACTATCTAATAAACATTTTTCTTCCCAGCATGGTACCTTTTTGTCAAGAACCATCAAAGTTAATGCTATTTATGTACTCTAAAAATTGTCACACTGCTTGTTTTTATTCAATTATTGCTACTGAACACAATAAAGAATGAAATTGTTTGAAGATAAAATCGAAGAAATGTACATAGCAGTAAAAGAAGCATAATGTTAATCAAACGATAGAATGAAAATTACGGAAATTATTTTGTTCGAAAATGTCTGTATAAGTAAAAAGTATTGATTGATTTTTTTATAGAGTCGACGGCGAAGACGTGCGATTGATGCTCTGGGACACCGCAGGCCAGGAGGAATTCGATGCAATCACTGCGGCATATTATCGTGGAGCTCATGCATGCGTCTTAGCTTATTCGGCCACAGATAGAGATTCCTTCGACGCCATTCCGTCGTGGAAACACAAAGTACTTCAAGCAATAACTAAACTAAAAATTACATTTAAAAAAAGCAAATCTAATCTACTAACTTTTACTGATCTAATACTCACCTTATACGACTTAAATCAATAAACCCTTTTGTATTAAAATAACAGTTCGAGCCTTTATAAAGCAAACTTATTTATAAGAATATGTAAGTACAAAATAAAATAACATATACGATTAATTAAACTTAAGAATTCGATCTAAATATTCATTTAAACAAATATTTTGTTTATAATATACAAACAAAATTGGTTTAAAGCAAATTTTAAATAATAGTAAATACAAAGTACATTTTAATCTGAAAATGAATTTCTTTTTTTTAAGATATTTAAATTACATGTTTGTGTTTGTTGAAGAAAGCATTATTTAATCTAATGATTCACAGATTCAAAAAAGCAATAATTTTCAAATGATGTGTATATTATTAATAGGATTATACCAATAACAGAGTGAACGCTGGTAACTTAAGAAATCCAGATTTCCGCTTAAGAACGTTATACCGAAGAAAAATTAATTGATGAATAATTATTGTAATGAAGATCTGATTCGCCACGTTTGCGCATATGATAGTTTTTATGAAGCTGCATTAACTGAATCGTGATATTGTAATTGGTAATAATGTATGATTTGGTTGCAGGTAGAAAATGAGTGTGGAGAAATCCCAACAGTTCTAGTTCAAAACAAGATGGACTTGATTGATCAGTGCGTGATCGATCCGTAAGTGTTATTCGCCACTTCCTTTTCTCACGATTCACGCGCGACTTTTCAAATCAGTTGATTAATATTCAATCCTGGTCATTAATCAACTATGTTAGACATCTAATTGATATCTAACATCGCAATTAACACTTAATTAGCATATTGACGGGCGGGTGTGCATAAAAACACCTTCTTATCCTCTGATAAAGAGATAAGTGGAAATGATGCTTTCGCGAATGTTTTAATGATTATATGAATAATTAAACATGATTAGTAATTTTTTAGTTAAATTTATAATTGGAATTTTTTCGCAGTGATGAGGCGGAGCGACTGAGTCGAGCTTTAGGCTGCAAACTGATGAGGACATCGGTCAAAGAAGACATTGGAGTAATGAGTGTTTTCAGGCATCTGGCTGCTCGATGTTTGCACGAAATTCGACGTTACGAAGATGAAGACGACTTCAGATTGTTCCCTAATGAAACTAGATCTCCTTCTGTAATAAGTAAGTTTTCATAAAAGATAAGCAATAAAAAACATATTAATTTGTCTATTGCTCAATAAAAATATGAAACTGCATATTTTAAGTATCAGTAGTTATCATAAATCTGGTGAATACTTCAAATGTTTATAAAGTCCTTATTATAATTCTATATAGCTAGCGTAAAACAATTACATTTCATTGTTACCAAAACTAATTACTATTCTTGTCAACAAATTGCAGCGATAAAAATATTGTTTTGAGATCTTAACTAGTCCATTTAGAGCTCCTTTTATTTACGACATTGTAATGAAAAAATTATACGCTATTAACCAGTGTATATAATGCAAAACAGTTTTATCGCGTAGTGACCAATGCGAGTATTTCGTATGAGATCGATAATTCGTATGAATATGTGGCATTGGTCACGCAAACAATACTCTTATATCTGATCTCGCTTGGCTCCTTAAAACGCAAGTACATCTTTCGGCCACTTGCTTTTTTAGTACATCAAGATTAACATTTTGGATACTACGCTAAATTGCGATATCAGATTTCGATTTTCAGCAATTCATTTCCTACAACTAATTACAACAAAAATACACTCGTCTATTCATGTTTCAGGTGCCTTCAGTCCAAATGGTAATACGATGGGACACAATCACGGAAACGGAACCATTATTCTTCGACCAAGTGGACGAATTAAAACGCTTCGAAAAAAGAATTTCGTCAAAAATGCCTGCAGATTGTTATAGTAGATATTCTTAAATAGCGTAAATACACATTTGCAATGAAAGTGTTTTCAAAGTTTTTTAACTTGAAAATACAACTTAATAAACATTTAAATTATTTATTTGAAATTAAGTGCGTGCATTTTTGTATTATTCTATGTGCTCTAGGTTTATTATTTTAATAGTGTTCAACTGAAAAATGCACTGCTACAATTTTGACAGAAGACTAAGACGGTGTCGATTTCTTTGCAATCGAAGTTTTTCAAATTTATTTAGACAGCGTAACAGGTTGTATTTGTATTATTTATGTTTACGGTGAACTTCTACGAATTTTGCGTGATTTCCAACACTGGATTATTTATGAGTCTGACAAATGAATGTTATAGTTAACTTATAGTACATGAATGAAATGTCATACTAAAAATATCTTAAGTTAGAGTTTTAATTAAAAATTTAAATAATAGCGATGATAAAGTATGTATTATAAATATTTAAATCAAGACATTTTTAGTATACAGTTTCAAATGTATCAAAAGTGTAAGTTTAACCAAATATGAAGAATTATTTTAATCGTCAATGTATTTTTATGGATGTAGATATTTCTCGAATTCATCAAACCGTATGATTGTTTAATGATTTTGAAAATGTACACTTGTGAAATAAAGATAAGCGTATTTTTAATTTTTAATAAACAGTTCAGTCGCGTTTTATTACTACCGTCGATTACTCTTAAAAAATTTGAAAAATCAGATTCATTTCAGCGCAGAAAAGTTTCATTTTGAAAGTTTTGTTTTAATTGATAACGAAAAAGAAATTTTATAACCAACATAAGATTCATTTCATAGGACTTTATCCTGAAGATCTGCAATATATTTTTAATTTTATGATATAATAAAAATGTGAACCCAGAATTCCATGTCGATGGTAGTCTGTGCTTTTTATGCTGTCTGCATTATAGTATAACCAAATCACAGTCTACTTTACCTTCAAGATACATAATCTATATTCACTAAATATGAATTTTATTGGCACGTATTATTAGATCAGCCATTCATATTTCTTATGAATATTTATGAAATTCTGAATAATAATTGAGTAAACATTTTTGAATAAGCACGCGATATTCAAATATTACAATTAAAAATGATTATCTAATAATATTTAAATAGCAATAATTGTAAAAAAAAAATAATGGTCACAATTAAAATGATATTTTTAAAATATAAATAAAATGAAATGTATCTCAAGAAAAAACTTCCAATTTCGATATGAAAAAACAGAATGAACGATTAAGAAGGGATGAACATTGATAATGAATATTCAAAATGCAAAATTAACTCATATCATAATTTATTAATTTCATTTGTTTCAAAAGTAACATTCGATTGGTAAAGGCTATTTCGTTATTAAATGTATTTACATTAAATGAGTCTCATATACATATTATTCATACAATAGATGAATACAATTACATTATTCATATACATCAAAGATAGTGAATATTCACAAAGTGCATATAATTTGAATGTATATCTGCCAAGTCTTCATTAAAATAAGCTGTGTCTCTTTGTTGCAATTATAAGTATCTTTGAATCATATAAAATTACATTTTATTATGGTATAACTTACTTTTTACATTTTGATAATGCGACATGCGATTCAAATGATATATATGCTATCAAATAGTGGATCATGACCGCAAATGAAAGATTTTAATTGTTATTTTTTAAATAGATCACTTCATCGAAAGAAAAATGTGCATTTTTCTTTTAAAGAAACTTTCTCTCAAAACTACTTTAAATTATAGAATAAATAGGAGCAAAGTGTTTAAACTAAATTTACGTTTGTAGTTTATCATTTTGGAAAAATGTGATAAAAAATTACATCTTTGTGTACTTTAAAAAAGCAGAAGCATTTAAATAATCAAAGGTCGCCTTAGGAACCACAAATCTCAGATTATTCTTCATTTAAGAATCTATATAATTTTGGATAATAATAATAATAAAATATTTTACAACATAAAGTAACTGAAAATTGAATATTATCTCATACTTTTTACTATAACTGACAAGATAAAAGAAAAATTTTCATTATCTTAATTTTCTACAGGAAAATGAAAATTATGAAACATAATCAAGTTGAAAACTCAAAGTTCAATTGAAAAAGTAAAAAATTTATTATGCATATGTTCACGGTAAATGTTTATCACATCTAGAAACGTCATTTTACTAAATATGACATTTATAATGTTATATTTAATTTAATAACAAGTACTGCTTTTAACTCAGACTTTTGAATCATCATAAATGAAAAAAATATAAAAACTCAAACACTAAAATAAAGCCAAATTTTTAAATAAAAATGATCCCCATTTTTCAAAATTATAAATGTTTCAGTTGCTTTGAGTCGAACATTATATTCCATATGCTTACTTAAAATCATATTATAAAATTCACTTATAACTATTACTATGAATTAAAAATAATTCCAAATTTGAATCAAAATTATCTTAATTGAGTACACAAAAGTTGCATTGATTGGTACTTTATAAACTGTGGGGAGAAAATTATGACGTTAGTCAATAAGGAATGCACTTAAAAGATAGGTCAAACAATGACTGGCGTTGGAGTTTCATTGAATTTCAATTGTATGAGCTTTATCGATGTAATCCAACAAACCCTGCAACCTCTTCTTTACACGTTTTTGATCGTCCAAAGTGCAGCCTAAGATAGCGGATTCAAATATTTTGTCGGAATGTCCTTGGCTTTGCGAAGAGCAAGCATTCACAAATGAAGCACATCTTACTCTTGTCCCGCTGGGATCATGTCGTAATCCAATGATGAGATTATCAATTAAGCCATTTACCTGCAATATTTGAATAAATTAAGCAGATGATTTTAAAAAATTATTATGTTTTATTATTAATAATTACACTTTCAATTTCTGTCTTTTTTTATACATACAGATTTTAAAGAGATTTACTGATAAGTTTCAATATATTCTACTGAAATATATTATATTGAACATTACATTACTGATATAATAAATATCAATATAAAATGGAAGTATTAGTATTTAGATAATAATAACATTTTTATTATTTTTATTATTACATTATCATAATTTCCGCATAAAATTAGGCGCCTGGCTGTACTAAATTATACTCGAGCAATATTCTAGTTTTATTGAGTAATAAAAAGTTTGGCATGTTTAGATTGGCTTTCAATACTGAGCGATAATTTTAGGGTAACATCAATTTGGAAATTAAACTTACATTTAGTTTAAATCAGAAAGTATTTTTCTCTATGGCAAATTTCTGTTTTTAATAATATTAAATAAATCTCAGTAGTTTATTTATTACTATTTGAATATATATTTTTAGAATAGTGTATCTATCAAAATAATAATGGAAAATTAAATTGAATGTATAAATAATCACCTGCCTTAGCTCGTCAAACTTGGACAGCAACTTTTAGTGTAATTATATTAATCTTATAGCTAAATATGTAAAAAAATATACCTGGTGTAAAGCTTCTTGTTGAATAGAATCTCGCTGAACTTTAACAAGAACATCAACAGTCAAACAACGTTTGGAAAGTCTTTCAGCATATCGTAAAACATCGTCTCTATCAGCTGTAAATAAAAATATAATTTTATTTTCTCATGAAATAACATAAAAAAAGAATACAAAATCATAGTATTTAATTATTTGACGTTTCAAATGTTTCAAAATAAAATTTGTTTTTAAAATTATGATAATTTTTCTTTAATAAAACTCATCACTGAGACAAATATTAGAAATCTCCTAGCATTATTAAAACTTTATAATAATATTATTAAATATGAAAATATGTAAAAAAAAAAAAGGAAACCTTTATTTACAAATTCACTTGTTTCACGAAAGAAACCAAGCAAACTTATTGATACATTGATCTAACTAGATAAATTAATACTAAACAAATCACTTATTAAATACATACATGTATATCTATTATATAATCAATATCACTCAATATTTTTTAATCAAAATTATATTATAGATATTCGATTCATGTTGATAACCAAAATAATGTAATATTTTTCTTGTAAAGCAGTTCCATAACCTTTTGAATGATAAACAGTTCCATTAGTTGTAAAATGAATTTTGTTTTTCCTTTAAAATTAATGGACAACGTCGCATAACGTTTCAATGAAATGAAAAAAATTCGCAATTTCTCTAATCACTTAGTGATTTTGAAACAGCAAATGAGACTTAGATATACAGCAAGAAATTATTTCTTTTCATTGTTCACAATACAAAGTACAAGGAAAAGCAAACTCGTACAATTTCAAAACTAATTTTAATTTTTAAAAAGT
>JABFQD010004288.1:0-11996 GCA_022817045.1 Psix sp. ZL-2020 | reverse complement strand
AATGTTTTTCCTGATTCACCGGGTCTATCAATAAAAAAGCATCTCAAATTCTAATCGTTGCCTTATACATTCAAAATTCTATCAATAATTTCTTTCAAGTGTCGTTCATTATTATATACTGCCAGTGTTCAGTTTGTAAAAAGTTTGTCAGGCCTTAAAGAAATGTTAGTAGAAATGACTGACAAAAAATCACAAACAATTAAAATCAAATCTGTTTGGTTATAGTAGGAACAACAAAATAAATTAAAAGTAACAATCAAATGTAAATAAAGCTAATAAATTTATTGATTTAAATTAATTTTAAATTAAATGATTTGATTAATATTAATTTCAAATTCAATAACCAAAATAAATTTAAAACTTAATGCATGAAATAACTAACTGACTCAAGCCTCATCAAAATTTATTGTTTTTACGCATTTAAATAAGTATTTTTTAAAAGTTTTTATTCTTTCAATTCTCCTAATTTTTTGTATTAACGAAACTCGATAAATTTTGTATTAATTTTTGTTTATGCTTCTTACAATTTTTTTCACTTAAAATATTTTTTTTTCACTTAATCATTTCATTCATTTTTTATTCATGTTCATCATATTTCATTAGTTATTTTATAATAAATTATAGAAGTATTGAGAAATCGTTTTAATACGGTATATTACTTGATTTTTAAATAACGACACGGTAGCTCGATATTTTTTATTTTATAAAAATAAGTCAGTTTTCAGCTTGTACTTAACAGCGCTCATTACGTTTTTGAATGTTTTCAAACGTAGTTCGCGACTGGTAGGATATCTTCCAGATGGTGTAGATAGTTTAAATCATATGATACGTAAGCATAAGAAGTCTGAACCCCCTGTTTCGTTCCTTAATCTCTGTCTCCTCAAGCTTTATACCAAAATAGTCAGTTGGTCTAATCAGGCTATCCCTGCTGAACCCGAATGGGGAACCGACATCGGGAAACGTCACCAGATGATACACTCACACTTTTTGAAATTCACCTGAGTCACAAAAAGAGTGATTTGCATCGATCTGCTTATTGATTATTGCTCTTTTCCGTCCTTTCCAAGGTTCCGTTGCATAAAAAATTTAAATAAAATCATTACTATCTTGCCTATCAATCGGATCAGCTTCAGCTATCGAATTCAGTCTAGTAATTACCATGATTTTAATAAAAATAAAAATCATCAACATATCATTACATCAATTTTCCTGTATTATTTAAATGAGTTGATAGTAACCCTGATTGTGTAGCAGTCAAATTATTTCGTTGCAGAACATTGTTTCACTACTCTATGAGTCATATACAAAATATACAAAATGCGTCTGAACGGTGTTGGCATCATCGAGAATACTGCTTCAGTAATTGATTTTCACCGTTCTTCGTCATCTCTAATAATTCTAAAGCTAAGCAAGCAGCAGTGAATGTAGAATGTAATATAGTCTAGTGATAGTTTTTACGTTCTCAAAACTTGTAACTCCAGTAAATTTTATTGTTATATTTTTAGTCGAAATAGTTCCATTTTCAAGAAACTAACGGAATACGCACGACCTATAAATTTGAAATGACTGTCCATCGTTCTAAAAAAATTTTTTTGTTTCATTAATATCTTTTTTTTTGTAAACAAAATATTTCTGAATTTGAGAAAAAGTAAAACTCGTAGCATTTAAATTTTTTTGCTTAAGATTCAAATACCGTATGAGCATTGTTACATGATTTAATGTTGATGACAATTTCTCACCATTTAATATATCTTATGAGGTTAAAGTTCAGCACGTCTTTAGCACAAAAAAATGTTTTTTTCACATTAAAATAAAATTGCTTTTCCACACTAGTTTTAATCCTTAACATCTCCCAGCAGTTTGAAATTAAAATTGGAACCCCAAAGAGTTTTTCTAGTGAAAGTGCGAATAGTTCTCGTATGACTAGATTTCAGATGTTTACAGTTTCGTGTACTTTGAGATATCGGATCATTACAACAAACAAATTGTTTTTCGGACTAGTTTTAAGCGTCAATATGACCTTTTAAGAGTCATATTGAGATAGAAATGGAAATTCAATTTCTAAGAGGGTTTTGAAATAAAAGTGCTTGGCAATCATATATCACAATATTCTGAGCATTTATAGTTCCATATGCTTTAATGCTACTAAATTGCAAATAAAGATAAAGTTTGTTTGATTGTTTGCGTTCATGGAACTGAATATTAAAAAAGGGAGTGACATCAATATAAATAGAATGTGGAATTGAATCTGGAATTGTTGAACTCAAAAGGAAAAAAACTGAATGTTCATTGAAATATTCTATTAATGTTACATTTTATCAGTTTGTTTAATATTATTATATAATAGGATTTCATATGTGTGCTAATTTTAACAATGAAAGGTTTAAATGTTACTCCTCGGTAGCGTTGAGCCTGACAAAGAATAATTTTTTTTTATATTTTAATACAAATTTGTTTTTTGATTCATTAATTTGTTAGAACTTAATTCACCTTTCCATACTTTGCTGGATGTCTTCTAGTATGTTACCAGATGATGCATGAGGCTTCAATAATAAATATTAAATATTTAATGTTCATAAGGATATTCTCATAGTTTATAAAAATTTTCATTGTTTCAAGCAGACATGTGTCGATCATTTCGAGAAAGAGGTAACCAAAGGCATGTTGTATATTCGATGCCCGTAGTGTTGAAAGCATTGTCTACTATTTGTGACTGGAGTAAAACGCGCAGTAGTGAAAAAATAGTCAGCAAAATTGTAGAGCTTTATCTCGAGTAAGAAGTACTGCCATCTAGTACATCTTACTCGAGACTTACTTATTGCCATGTAGATTTATGCTCATAGAAAAAAAGAATAATCGTTTTTCACAATACATTATATGAATGTTAATAATTTATAATACAATTGATTAAAAGTAATTAATTATAAAAATTAACAATTTTATAATATGTGTATTAATTAAACATTTTTTTTTGAATTTATCCCTTCTTCTGTTGTGAAATATAATAAATTATATTAAACAATTATTTCGTATTCTTTGTTTCATTTTTACCACATATTTTCAAAATTACAATTTTTACGAATAATTCAAAACTTGTATCTCGTCATTTATATATTTCTTTCAATATAATTTCTATAATTTTTTATAAGGAAAATTAACACAATAATTTGTTAACCTAAATACTTTTTGAATAATATGTTAATGCATTTAAATGCAGATTTCTGCAAAAAAGAAGAAATAATAAGTTGTAAAATCTCAAATTTCAAACTAACGCACTAAAACTAATATCCGGTAGTTTGTGGCGTTAAGCGAGAGCATTGTGTTGCTTTAAGTGGGGTTGCGTAAGTGAGGTTTATATAGATAGTAAAATTGTTATATACATACATTTTCGTCATTTGTCTTCAATTCTAAGTTATGGCTCGACTGATAAAAACTTTATTCTACTTACCATAATTTCCAACTTACCATAATGTCCACCGACCAAGAAAACTTGACAAAGTAATCAGCCGAAGAGTTCGAACCCACCAATCTTCCGAAAACTAAATTATGGCAGTCGCAGCCGCTTAACCATCATGTTCGGTATTAATTAAAGGGCAATTGTAAACATCATGTAAGTTGTTGTTTAAATTCAATTAAAAATGTTTTCTAATAATAATTTTAACAAGCCGGGAAAACTGTGATGCAAATACAGTTCTCCGAATAATCACAACAATAGACAGAGGTGAATGACATTATCATTCGAAACAATTTAACATAGAAATATTTAAAAAGAAGTTGGACCAACGTGTAATATTCACATATGTTATTTATTTTCGATAAATTCAAAATATAACTTTATCTGAAGATTTATGAAAGTCTGAATTTGTTTTATGTCTAGTCTATATTAATATCAAAAGTAGTATTCAAAAATGGAGTGTTAAAGCAGCTTCAATGTTACAGACAAACTATTCAATAAAGTTTCAATTTCTCTAATATTTGTCTCTAAGAGGAGACAAATATTAAGTGTCTTCTGTATATTAAAACTCCAAGACGAAATTCCTATGACAGGTCTATAGTTACATACGGTTATTGTATTTACTCAGAGCATGACGTAACTATCAAGTTTGAAATTATAAACTTATAAAAATTACAAGAATACGTTCACAAAGGAAGAAAAAATTTTTTCCAGTTACGAGGAAAAGATCGAGAAATCGGAACCGAAACTATAAAATAAATGGCTCCAAAGAAATATTTATCAAATCTTTGTCATTTTGCGAAATACGATGTTATGTTTGATGGTAATATAACCAATTTACATACCTTAAGTGTTCTTTAAAAAGCAAGTTCCGAGTGTTACTGCAATTTTGATAAAAGAACTGGTTTCTATATGGATGCAATAGGAAGTGTTGTAAGAATAATCAAAGACATGATAAGTAAAAAAATATTATATTACGTAATTGTAATATCAAAGCAGGAAGAAACATTATCTATTGCAGAAATGATAACTGCTGATCATACGAGTCGAAATATAAAAGAATTTCTGTGTAAGATTAAGGATGATTTTACAAATTATTACAGGCGTTGGCCACCTGCAAAAGTAATTATTGTTAATTGGAGTTGGGCTGCGATCGATGCAGTGATACGAGAATTTATTGACGTGAAACTTCTCGAATACCTTGATTTCACTTACGAAATAATGGAAAACAGGTTAAGCAAACCACATATTTGTATGTTGATTTACACTTGTTGTGCTCATTTTGTCAAACGATTAACAAAAATGTGGAACCATTAAAGATGAATAAAGATACACTGACTTTCGATGTAGTGTTTGATAATATAATGACAGAATTGTTAACACGAAATGCAGAAATAGCGTGTTAAGAATATATTGTGATGCCACATTGTCATCATTGACCGTAGTTGCACGACGGCGCGACCGCAAGGGTTAGTCGCGGCCGCTCATTGGTTCGCGGATTAGTGGGTCACGAGATATCGCGTATTTTTTTAATAAAAAAGCAGTTGGGAAAAAGCAGTTCTCCCAAGAGACTCGTGTTACTGTGTTCGACCAAGACTCTAGCTTGACCGAGGAGCAGAGCTCGTTTCGCACCGGCCATGGAGTGAGCTAGTGGTATTGGTGCTGAGTGCTTGTTTTAATCATGGCGGGCTGAGGCGCAGGTAGTGATTGCTACCGAGACGGCTGGGGACGAGAACAGTGCAGTGAGGTTTATTTGTGCGCCGAGGCGCGCTCGGCACAGTAAGTCGGCTTAACTTTTCCTGACCATGTTTAAAATGGCTAATTGATGGCGTGTGCTTGCTCTCTCTCCCGCTTCCTCCACCTACAGTGTTTTGCAATCGGCCGATTGTGGTAGGTCGTGTGCGCGGCCTGCCACGCTTCCGATTTTGTTGGTTTCGCGTGTACTCCGGGATCCAGCATCATACTAGCGATGGAACTCCAGCGGCCGTGCATGCCGGTGCGTGGCACCGACTCTGCGGAACGCGATTTATTCGTATAATGTTCAATAAATAATTTATAACCCAACGTTCTGTTTTTTCTGTTATTTTCCGCATCCCTACATGTTCCTTCTTGTAGTATGTCGTTTTTTCTTATTTTACAGCCTCTCGAATCTACGGCCTCGCACAAAGTCGGAGCACATGGGTTCTGTCCCGCGCAAAGTCCATGTACGGCAGTGTCAAAGCTTTTTTGGCCGCCTTCGAGCAAAACGTCCTGGCACCGGACATTCTGTCCCTGTTAACAAGACGACGGTCACCGGATCGTAAGCTTAAGCCAGTGCGCGGCATCCCGGACGCGTTCCGAGTTTTTTTTACTGAGAAGTTTTTTACAGTATCGGATTTTCCCTTTAAAAATTTCGTTTCAAACATTTTTTTACAACGCATACTTTTCGAGATTTTCCAGTGGATAATGTAAAATGGTTTATACCCTGTGCGTGTGTGCGAATGTGTATGTATATAGTAATCATACTTAACAAATTACAATGTAATTACCTATCTGATTTACTACATAAGTAGTTACAAGAGTTAAATAATTGTAATTGTAAAATATTAAATTCTTTATTCCAGAACTGAAAATAAAAACGTCATATTAGGTTCAACTAGATCGTGTAAGGTTCTGGATCATGGTATTGTTTTTATGATCAGATGTATCATTACTGGTAAAAAGATGCCTATTCAGTTCGGGTTTTGTCGTAGAGCAACAAAATCAAATTAGTTAAATAAATTACTTGCTGACGTTATATTTAACTTAGAATATTCTGGTCTAAAAGTTTTATTTTTATTGCGAGACCAAAGAACCAATAACGTTGAAGGAATAAAAAATTTCTTTCACTGTGAGGATGAAATACAACAAAGAGAAAGATTGCTACTACTTCAAAGATACTAGCTTATCTGAACAAAATATGTAAGACATAAAACGTTATTTGTAATGGAATAAATAAACAAAATAAATATATGCCTAAATGACTAATCATATTACAAACTATCTGTAAAAAAAAAAGATTGAAAATTATTTTCTTCACTTTACAGATTTTCCGTTTAAAATAAGTGAAAGCTTTGTCACTATATTATTTGATTATTGCCATTTGTTGAAATGTGTCTGAAATTTGTTAATGGACTATGATGTTTTAATAACGGACAAAGAACATTATAATTTAATTTCCTGGCATACCGTAGTAGTAGTTTATGTAAAAAGAAAAGGAACGAGCAGGACTTTCATCGCCTATGAGCCATTTAAATGACGAGCATTTATAAAAAATAAATTACACGAAAATGAAGGTGAAATACGCGGCTCAAGTTTTCATTAAGAAGACTGCGGAACATTTATAAACCTTAAGTTTTTTAACAAGTACAATTACTATTGGTCTAAACTATATCATTTTAAAATATAATATTTATAAAAGATGGACATAAAGTAAAGTAAACATATACGCCTTTATTTAATTACTGACAATACTACTGCAACAACCACCACAATAACAACCTATACCTCTACTGAAACGTTCGATTTTTGCTTATAAATTGGTTTCTATTAATAATACAAATTATTTTAATATTTCAAGCCACAACTTCTATTATTCCAAACCTAATTTAACGATAAAAAATTACAATAAAAGAAAATGAACTTAGATTTATTGTATTAATTTAAACAAAAATTTTTATTGTTGGAGCGGCCTCAGTTAACTTCACGGGAAGCTGCACAAAAATAGATGGCAGAATTAATTCTTAATTAGAAGTTAAAGTTTGGATTCAAATTTTATAAATTATTAACGAAAATGGAATACTTAACGAAGTTTGATGATTTTCTCGTTGGTCACCGACTCGAGACCAACACGGTTTGCTTCATTAATAATCTCAATTATTATATCTAAATTTTTAGGTTTCTCTATGCTAATATGGTTTCAACTAACACTTAAAACTAATACTGCAGCGCTCGCCAGCTCCTGAATACTTTTCTCAGCTTGGTCTTTCAACCGGAAGTGACGAAAATGACGCGCGCTCGTTCTTTTATACCCGCGTGTCATGTGGCGGGAGACTAACCATAGCTTTTGGAATTTAATAAATTTTAACTTACAAAACTTTCTTGTCGCAACAAAAACTATAAATTATTATACATTTTTTAAAATAATACGCAGTTCGTTTTTTATTTAAAGTTGAAAATTCTGAATATGACAGATATGGCCCATTTGTATAGGCAACCTACCTTATCGACCATAAGTGTTTACAAAAATTAAATTGAATAGACAAACTAGACAGAGGGATTTCTTCTTTGTGTCTTCCCGAGTCAAAGTATATATAATTTTGTATTAATTAATTTTTTAGTTCAGCTTATATTTCAATAAATTGTTCGCCTAGCAACGATTGTGACGTCATTGACGCCGGTAATGACATCGTTTTAAATTAAAATTTGGTAATTTTAATTTAAAAAGAAAAATGAATTAGAAATTCGAATTAATCTAAAATAATTTACATTCATTCAACTCTGTATTAAAATAAATTAGTTTTTATTTATAATTTATTTATTTTATTTTATATGTGTTTGGCGCCACTGTCCTGACGCAAAGTGTTTCGGCCGACGTCGTCAGTCATGGTGGTGTCAACAATAGAAAGTGCGCGATTGACAGGTTATGCTACTAACACATGCACTAAAAAAGAGTAATGCTACCACCACTATCACTTGCACTTAATACCGTTACGACTACATTCACTGAAAATGTCAATATTGCGACTACCGCTATCACTTAACTTTCGACTACTTAAATTACTATAATTATTACTACTTCGACTATCATTATTACCACTACTACGATTACAACAATCAATTTCATTATTTCTAAAAGTACCACTGACAGGATTGCTTCTACTACTTTTACTAACTGAAAACATAAATACCATTAATACTACTAGTGTCACTAAAAGTATTATAACCACCACCACTACTTTTATTTATAATGCCACTACGAATGCCACTTCTACAATAAGAAATACAACCACTATTACCGATATTAGCCCTACTCTAACGTATTTAACTAGTACTGTTGTTAATACTAATGCGAAAATACGCCTATTGATACGTGATTACCCATATCACAAAAACTTGCTAATAAACAACCATTACCACAACCACCAATTGTAACACTATCAGTATCACTAATACTACCGCTTTTTCCACAACTACAACTGCCTCTATTAACACTTCCAATATCACTACGAATATTACTAATACAGCCTCTACTACTTGAAGAACCACTACTCTAATCACTATCGCTGCTACTACGACTACTAAAATTACAACTAAAAATAATACGACTGATAGTACCAGAAACATCATAACTTCTAACATCACAAGTGGGATAGTACTTCGATTATCGCTACTACCACTACAACTATAACCATTAATGCTACTATCATTAAAACTACCTCTTATACTAATACAACCACTAACACTACCTGCACTTATGTCACAACTATTTGTATCAATACTATAATCAAAAGTAGAACCACTATCGCTGAGACTACCACTGCTATCAATAAAACGACTACTATTACTACAACTACCACTATTTGTACCACTTGCACATAAACTACTATTTGCACTACCACAACTTCTATAGTAATATAACCACTATCATTACAAATACCGTTACTACGACAAACATTACCACTACTGTGATTACGACTACGATTATCAATATTAAAACGACTTGCTTATAAACAGCTATTACTACGACCGCAACCCATCAAAAGAAGAAACTAAAAAAGCAGTTTGGTTTTTTTATTTTGATTAATGATTTGATTCTTTGTATTCAAACATTGTGAATTCCTCCAAAAATGCTTCAAATGTTCAGTTGTGGCAGAAATTATTTGAAAATTTGACAATTGTTAAAGAAATTGAAAACAAGGTAATATCACGTAATCTTTTAAGTCCTACACATGTAAAAGCTAACATATCAACAACGCCAAAAATTATTTGCACTACGAAGGAAGGTTTCAAACAAGTTTATCAACATTTATCCGAACTTTAAAGAAATGAATGGAAAATACTTGAATTCAGACTGCATAGAAAATTATTTTGGATAAGCGCGGAGTACAGGTGATTAGAATACCTTGCCCACTTCTTACCAATTTAAAGGAATTTTCAAAGCGTTATAATTTAATCATGTTGTGAAAAAACTTGTACACATCAGTTGCAAAGCTGAAAAAATTCTCAGCCATTTGGACGGGATATCCAAATATTATGTACGCGCGTCGAGCATCGAAAAGTCTCGCTTTTAGGAAATCAATTTCTCGCGATAATTTTTCTTTTTGGTGCGGCGCGGCGAGGCGCGATCCGTGTTTAAGGTTAGGTTTTTGTTTATTATTTTTTGCTTCAATCTTTAACAACATTCCATGAAAGCATCGTTGAAACATTCAGTACTGTTTGGCGTGTAACCCAAAATACTTTGTTTAATAGAAATTCGTTCTTAAACCCTTGTATTAAAAAATCGATGCAAATGCAAAATTATGGGAAACAGAGGAAAAATTGTTACAATATGATGGACGAAGATGCCTTTACAAAATCAAATAATTACAATCTTCAACTATCATTTTCATTAAAAAATTGACAGAATTGTCAGAAATACTACTACAATTACTTCTACTATCAACAGCAACGCTGTCATACTAGTATATAAATTTTAAAATATTTTTTTCGTTTTTCATTACTCGTGCGGTCTATGAAGTTTTACTAGTGATAAATAAAAATATCCTTACTTTTACCACTATCATTGCTACCATTACTGCCGCTACTAGCACCACCATCATTACTACCTCAAGTACTTTTAATACTATGGCTATTACTATCACGGTTATCAGTATAGAAGTTGCTGGTACTAGCCAAAACTTCTGTTGTATCACGAATACAAGTATTATTAATTAAACTACGATTGCGACTATGACTACGACTACGATAAAGATTACAGTTACCACGGCTATTATGATTACTACTATTATTAGTAATATTGCCATCGCTATACTAATCCTATCATTGCTACTTCCATTATATCTACCACCACTACCACCAGTAGTGTTAATAGTAGTACTAATAATAAAAAAAAGATACGACCAACAATAGAAGTATTACTAGTGTCACTCCTACATGGCTTTTACAAAATTCATCACTACCACTTCTAATATAACTGTTATTGAAGAAATACCGATTACACATACGAGTACTATTATTACAACAATTATGTAATTTTTATATAAATTTTAAATGATGAAAACACAATTCAAAACGATTCACAGTTACAAAATTCATTTTTTACGAAGAAAGATAGTAATATTAATTTGCATATATCATAGGCGGAAATGAATTCCGAACCTTCTGAGTGCTATCTATACAATGTTTATCACAATGATTTTAATGATCCCGCAAGAGAAAGGAACGCATCAGATATCTTAATTATAGTTGATGAATCTGGAAAACTAATGATAGAGCATTCCTTACATACTATAGTACGTTATTACTCAACTAGTAATATTCTTATAATCATTAAATGCATTATTCGTTTAAGAACAAATATTTCGCAGTATCGTACTTCTAACTCATGTTATAATTAATACTAATGCTACTTGTAGTACAAGTACCAAAATTATTAATAATATAATAATGAAAAATGTCATCAATACAGCTTTTACTATAAAAATTAATATTACTACTGTTACTAGTAATAATAATATTATTATTACTATTAGTATCAATTATACGACGATTTCTACTACTACCATATCTATAAATACTACAAACATAAACAGTAATAGAAATACTACGTCTTCTAATGTCGCTGCTATTATCACCACTACTAATACTAATATCTTGATTAGTACTAAACATGTCCTACAAATGTAGTCAATACAAGTATTACCACTTCTACTGTAATTACTTCTAATATTAACAATACTATTTGTACTAATATTAATAATAAAATTTCAACTTTTACTATAATATATTGCAATTGCAATTCTCAGCCACACGGCTATTACTACAACTAATACTATCAATGAAAGTAAGACTACTTTTGTTGAAAATTAGATTAAAAACCAGGTAATCTTCTTTCTATCGAGTTTTATGGTACACTTCGAACAACAAGAGCAGGGATGAAATATATCCTTGTAACGATTGATGCCTTTTCCAAACTAGTGTAATTATATCTTCTGAAAAAGGCAAATACACTAGCAACAATCAACAAAATGTTCAGTGACTATATTTCAAAAGATAGGAAGCCGAAAAAAATCTTGAGTAATCAGGGAATTCAATTTACTTTAGAGAAATGGAAGAAAAATAATAGAAGAAAATATTTAACCAATTTTTATATCAGTAAGATATCCTCAGGATAATATTATGGAAAGAGTCAATAGAGAACTTTCATATATCTTACGTTTATTAATAAAAGACAGACATATCACATGAATCATTTGGATTTCTTTAATTAAAGATTGTATTAACGAGGTCTACCACGAAGAAA
>JABFQD010004287.1:0-11996 GCA_022817045.1 Psix sp. ZL-2020 | reverse complement strand
AATATGTTCATATTAACAATTTGAATTTTAAAATTTTTAAAATTATTATTGAATACAAAAACAAATGTAAAACGTTATTTTAAACTGTGGTATTAACACGTTATTTTTTGTGATATTGCAGAAGTCGAGTGTGAGGTGTCCAGCCAAGTTGAGTATTCGCTACAGGCAATTTGGGGTGTCAGCATAAGGGAGCTTCACCTCGCTTTGTGGAAGCCTTGGAGTGTTTTAAGAGATGCCTCTTTAAATGGCACTCTGCTTCAAGGACATGCTCAGTACCACACGTCACCTCAGGCGTATCCTTTTCGACGCTACACCAATTCAGTATTCACACCGACACACTCGCGCACGTTTGCACGTATATTACGCAATTGCGCAACTTATTCAAATATCATTCGACAGGTCGAACGAATTCGTTTTAAATTAATAAAACGCTGATTTGCATAGTTCTTAATCACTCATTTCATATCATACGCACGGCGCGTTGCTCCACGATCCGACAAACTGTTCATTTACCAATAATTGATTCGTAATTGACGCAATTTCTTGACATTTTTACCTCTGGATCATTTGTTCATATATGCATATGTCTATAGACACTTAATACGTACGTTATAATTGAATTAATCAACTTGTTCCAAATGAGTAATTTTGACAAAAAATAAATAATAATATATCCTTTAAATTCGAAGTTTTTATTCATTTTCGCAAAATAAGACATTCAAATATTAATAAAAAAGATGCAGAATGACACATCACGATTATTAAACTTCATTTATGAAATGACACATAAGACGTGGTTTTTTTCATTTTAATTGTTTTTTCAATAAGATAAGTGTGATTTGTAATGAAAGGAATCAAATGAAATGTGCACCAATATAAAACGAGTCGCGCAATTATATTTTCTTGGATCATTTTCATTTTTCAAATTAATTTCTTCATTGTGATAAAACTTAATATGTTGATTATTTTTAAATATTTGACCGAATTGAATTAATACTTGAATATTAGTACCATGAATATTCATAGTTCGGTACAACTTCGGTTATTCTACGTTGAAGCAATCAGTCAATTGTATTTTAATTAATAATCTGAAAGCCTGGCTATTATTACTTTTAAAGTTGATAAAAAAAGTTTTTTATTTAGTTCATGCAAATTTATTATTTCAATTTCTAAAATGAAAACGAGTGAGGATAAAATTCTCGAAAGCACGTTTTAATACAAAAAGCATATCAGGAACTTTTTTTAATGTCACATTATTTCCTGACATTCTTTTTATAACAAAATCTTTGTTTAAAATTATACTTCTTCATTTTTTTCTCGCGCAGAAACAGGAAATCGAGCTACAAACCAAAATATTACATTTGAATTAGATTAAATAATTATTTTGAGTGACTGATTGAATAATTATTTTTTATTGCTTGGTTTTACAAGCTGTGAATGTATTTATTTATATAATCGAACAAACACAAAGAAGATTCACATAAATAAAATATTTTAAAATTCGAATCATATTCTCAGTCGAAATAATATTAAAGTCATTTTGAAGCACACATGTTTCAGTAAATGGCCACACATTGAAAGTACGCTATATAATTAAATATAAATTACCGAATAAATGATGCATTATTCCATTTTATGGAAATTGTTTGTCAATGGCAATCACTTTTTCATTGAAAAAATAAAAGGTAGATCAGAGAACGATAAATATAAACACTCAGAATGTTCACTCATAAACAAGGCAACTTAAGACAATGAAACTGTCGATTACATCGTTGATCGATGAATACCAATTAAACCAATTTCAATATCCATTGATATTCAGTCTGCAATCAATGTAACGTGCAAATTCATATTCAACCCCAACATTCGAACAAATCAAAAAATTCCAAACGAATAGCAACTTCAAAATTGAGCTTAAATAATAATAAACAGTTACGCACAGCTGAGCAACAATTAGATGTATGAACCAATCGTTAACTGGCCGCGTCGCGAGGGCATTGCCCAATTAATATTTGCACGCAGTCCCAAATTATAAAAGAACGCCAATCATCGTTCTGATATTAAAGTATGAAGAAATTGGAAAATCATCAGAGAAGCACTTATTGAATTATAATAAATACTTATTTGGTAATGCAACAGTGAATCGGTTTTTGATATCGTCCGCGAGATTGGCCATAATGACAATGCTCATCTAGCAAGACCGCGCGGTTGCATTTTCGATTATGCCATCGCGATTCGATAATAATAACGCTAACGGTCGCTGGAACTAACACCAAGACCAAGTGTCGCGCGCGTACGTGCAATTACACGAATGTGAGCACTAGTCAGATTACTCAACTCGCTCGATCATAACAGCTCGGCTACGAGAATCTTCTGGCCTCATTGGATCCCTTTCGCTAACACTTGGCTCATTTAAAAAGAGTCTCTTGTACAAAACAAACGTCTTCCTGCACATTTTCTATTTTTTTATACATCACCTTTCACAATTATAACATGTTCATTCATTAATACAAAATATATAAAGTGTTTCAGGTGAAGCGTAATTTGTCGACGAATATTTGCAATTTTTGAACATTAATTTTTTGAATGTATATATATTTTACACGTAATGAAAGGCCTTCTCTTCTTTTTTTTCTTTCTTAATTGATATGTCATGTTGTTTTGTTAATTACAAGATAATTATTTTCCTTGACGAACATCATCAGTAGAAAACCACATGGAGAGGAAACTCTGCAACTATCTTTGCCAGCGCCTGAATTGGAGCTCGGCACTCCGCCACGACTCTGTTATCCTCTCGTTATATTTCTAACACGCAGAGATAACAGGGACCCTCATCCGGATGAGACCGTAAGCTTTCATTCAATAACAGCACTGCCAACGCACTTTACATTTTGCATGATATTCCGCTTGGCACGAGCATAAAAAGCAAAGAGTTATATGCTTTGGAAAAAAATTAATTCCATCGGTCAGACTACCATGACTCAAAACAATTTTAAACTCGTTGAAAAAGAAAACCAAAAAAAATTCTGTACAGTGTCGCTTGAGCGCAGCTTGCAATTAATCTTTCTTCCGAGAAAAACAGCGTCTGGAATGAGCCTAGACGATTTTTTCTTGAACTTTCAAAAAGTCTGACAACGAAAAAGAACGTATCTGATTTGAGTAGTTTGTAAACAATGCCGGCAATTAGTGACCGTCATATAAAGTGCACGATTGATTAGTCTGACCTGCTATTTGCGAACGAATATGAAATCGCGCGGCGTTTCGTTTTAAATGCGCACGGATGACGAATTTCCTGAAATCGCGCTTCATTATGTAAGGTTTTTGTCCACAGAGGCGAGCTACAGACAAATCTAATTATGTAAAATGACATAACGTTATGCAGAATTTTTTCTGCGCGTATCAAATTTACATAATTTAGAATATAAATGTAAATAAAAAGCGGACAAAAAGCGCCGGTTTGCGAAACGCCGGGATATTTCAAATGCGGTACACTAACTCGTCCAAACATTACAAAATTGGAGTCATAAATAGTACTCTGCATCAAGTTTTCGGAACTGTTATAATTTAAAAAATTGCTCGTTTAGTTGATCAAAACGAGGCTGTTTGGCATCATTCGATGGGCGAACTGGTCTCAGTTGGTACCCATAAGAAAAGCTTTGCAGTCATGTCATTGATTGAGTCAAATGGCAAGACGCCAAATTCGGGACTATAACATTGACTGATCCTTACTTCCTTTATTGCAGGTCGCCCTGGTAAACGTGGTGCACATAAAGGACAGTGTATGCACATTACCGACCTCAATTCTCGCGCAATATTTAAAACAGGCCAATGGACAGTTGTCCTGTCTCAAGGTGAGCTTCGTTACATGTATTCTGAATTGGGCCGATTTGGCATTGCGAGCAAGAAAAATTAACGACTTTCGCAAAAGTACGCCAGACCGGTTCCAGTCGTGTCTACGTAGATTGCAGAAATGTTCAACGCACGTCAAATAGCCAGACCGACTATTTAAACAAATTCATATAAAGTTTTGTCTGCCTCTCAAACCAGACTGATACAAATTGGAAAAAAATATTATTCCATGTCGTTTATTCCTTTTTATCTATGCTCGAAAACTATTTCAATTCGCTTTTGTAGAGAGACACTGGTCATGTTTTATTATAAACTACATTACATATAAAATTTAGTCGAGATAATTATTTTAAATTCAGTTTTATCATTTTTTGTTAATTAAATTACAATAACAATAGTTATAATATTGAATAACGATTTCAATATAATGATTGAGTCTCTGAAATAATATTGGTAGTATCAGTAAGTCTTTTTAAGAAAAGACGATTACGATTAAGAAAAAACGAAGATCACAGAATTGTCTGTGATCGGTAAAAAAACACTTTGATTCATAAAAGTAAGTTGTGAATATGAAAAAAAGTCATACATTGTTTCTTCTAATCACAGTGATACGTTCAAGCTTGAGTTGGCTCATATTTATTGGATCACTGAACTGACCTGAAACAACTGTAGCACATAAACGAGAAACAAAGTGATTTCTTAAGATACCCATTAAGCCGAAATATGTGTTTTTGTTTCTGACTTCGATTAACAGAGTTTACTGCTGATCGCACTGCTTATTTGACAAAGACTTACTCTGTCGAGTGACTTTACTTCCTACTTTCGTTTCTTTCTTTTTCTTCTACATCTGACTCAAGGCCTAAATCTGCTATCAATGAACACCGCTAACAATTAGAACTCGCGGAGATTATCTAATAGACTTTGTGCAATCCCATGAAATAACATTGTTATGTTGTAGACCTATTATTCGTTCTTTGGTAAAAATTTGATACCATAAGCGCCATCAGTTTTATAGTGAATAGTTGAACTTGAAAAATATTTGGCAACTCTATTATTTTTTTTATACCATAATTTCAAAAACTGTAAATGGTTATGACATATTCGTTTTATCATGGTAATATCCTCCAAATAAGAATAAAATTACTTTTTAACTGTCAATAAAATAGTCGAACAAAATTCAAAGCATGAATAAATTATGTATTAATTATGAAATAAATTAATTTTTTATAAAAATTAATATATTCATAACATACGTATAAAATTATTAATATAACAGAATAAATTATATGTATATATATTTTATGAATATTATTTTTATGCTGAAGAAAACTAACTTGACTGAAAAGTGCATACTACAATTGAAAATCACGTAAATACTATTCATTTGAAAATAATTTGTTTTTCCATGACAATAAGACAAATTGGACACCAATCACGCATCCATTGACAGCGTTACGTGGAACGTAACATTACTTCAAATAACCTAACATAAAACTTGAATATCTCATTAAAATTATGTACTACAAAAAGTTTCCTATAGTTTCTGTCGTAAACAAAACATTAGTGACTTTTTATGAGGGTGAAGTTTGCAAAACGAAACAAAGCTCGGTTGTGCAATAGTGCAAGTTCTTATTACATAATGCATGATTTCATAATATCAATTCTTTAAATATGAAACAAATCGGTCAAAGATTAGAATAATTTCATTATAAATTAACCATAGAATCTATATTGCTAATTTACACTTTCTTTTAACGTTTATTTCTGCAATATCAATATCGATCCAAAAAGCTGAATGCGATTACAGTTGATCAAACCAATATATTTTAAATTCAACTAAAACCAAAAAAGAGTATCACGGGTTTCTATATAA
The DNA here is from genome assembly GCA_022817045.1 of Psix sp. ZL-2020. Lineage (NCBI taxonomy): Eukaryota > Metazoa > Arthropoda > Insecta > Hymenoptera > Scelionidae > Psix > Psix sp. ZL-2020. The sequence goes on along the minus strand of JABFQD010004287.1, from coordinate 6,274 downwards.
AAACTCTACCCTTTAATAATATCTTGATTTTAAGAATATATAAATTTATCAACAATTATTAATAAATCATTTGTTTGCAGCAACTCTATTTGGCGACCGGTAATTCCACTAATTATGATGAAACAGACGTATCAAGTGGATTGGGACCAGCGTTGGCTCTAGCTGAGCCATGCAACAACAACGGCAGCAATAGCAAAGGTGCTCTTGTAGCGTCCGGTGCCGGCGACTCGGAGGGCTCCCTCTGGAACACCGCTGGTGAACAACTATGCGTCGTGTGTCAATACTTTCCACTGTCTCGGGCTTTGCTGCCCTGCAGACATACGTGTATCTGCGCCTCCTGTTTCGGCAAACTGGACAGATGTCCGATGTGTCGCAGCCCAATCAAGAGTTACTTCTGCATCCGCGGCGAGGAGTATATGCCGTCGGAAAAGGAGGTCAATCCTTGCAAGCAGAGGCGCAACGGTACTAATCATGGGCCATCGCATTGGCTCCACGATTGGAACGACCGGCTCACCGATTTTCTCGGCTTCGCGCGATAGAAGCACCTCTAGCCGGCCACAACAGAGGTCGCTGCTATGTCAAGAACAAAAGTTTCGCCCACCAGGTCGCGTTGACGAAACTTAACTCTTTTCGCGGAGAACGTCTGGTTGACCAATATCTTCTTCTGTCGTTGAATTTTTGAAAACATTCCTGGCTTGTGGTCAACTGGAGCGTCTCTGTTTTTAAGGAATCCGATGAACACGATTACTATTCACTTTGTCTTTCTACTCCGTCGAGACCATATGTACACCATAGCGTGTCTCCACATGTCAACGTACGAGTCTTCCTATGATATTACACCATAATGCACGTGGCGCACGTTGTGCTTTTCTGACACTTGAGACGTTTTTGACATCATAGCGTTTGAGCAAACTGGCTCGACGTGGCGACTGTCTATCGAGACTTCATTTTTTGTTCCGGTTGCTTGAACCTTCGCTAATTCGTAGACTGAAATTTCGAATTTGAGATTCTCACGTTAATGACCGCAATTGCCGACTCAAAGAATCAATGTCAACAAAATTGTTTTTGTTACATTTGAATCTTCAGGGATCTATTATTTTTTGCTTCTTCGTCTTTTCTTCTGCAAAGTATTTATCTTTTGTTATACAAATGATTATTTTATGATAAAATAACTGTAAATATACATTGTTACGTTACTCACCAAAAGTAATTGTTCGCGAGTATTAAATTCAGAGAGTCAAAAGGGATCAGACGAGTATATTTGTAACAGTATTCTATGTCTGAAATAATTTGTTGGTTTGCAACCGTTAATACCAAACTTGATAAAACTTGTGTCGGAAATTTATTTATTCTGACACCTATCTTGTTCCCAACTGTGTGCCACTACGATGAACTGGATTCGAATTTATCCGAATACTTGAAAACATATGCATTAATTCAATTGTTCACATTTCTCGATCTCTTTAAAAGCTACAAAAGTTGAAGGTTAATGTCTTTTTTTGCACTTTAATCAATTTGTGTTATTTTTAATCATTTTGTTTAGAGTATATAAGAAGTTATTGAACAATCGAGTAAGATTTTTGATATATCTTCATAAAAATATATCCAACTCAAAGTCATCTTTTTACATTTAACACAAATTGAAGTTTAAGCCAACAATAAGACATTCGCTTTATCAACATCATTTTTACACTAAGAAAAATTGCACCCTACTTTTTATCTAAAGACGTCCGAAATTAAACTCAAACGAAATCAATTTGACGCAATTATTTTATTGTACGTATCTATTTATGAAAAGGATGTGTAGTTCTATGATCAAATCACCTGATCAATTCTTATTCGTTTTTTCTAGCATAAAATGTCCAATAATCCAATGAAATGTAAAAATATTTTGATACAAGGTATATTCAATTAATTTTAAGCTACAATCGATGGTCAATAATTTTTGTTAGTGTAGAATACATGGACAATTTTATAAATAGAATGAAATAACAATTCTCTAATAACGAAAGCTAAGCCTAATCTTAGGATAAATATCAAGCGTAAATTGTAAATACACAGACTGTGATAATCTCGATAATGTTGTCGACGATGAATTGCGTCGTACTTATTCTTCTGATGTCTTTGTGACTAATTTTAAACGAATTAAATATGTTTAACATCATTGAAACGTATAAATTGCAGAAATAAAAATAATGTATCAGTCGAATGTTTAGAATTTTTTGAAAAGTTTAATAGTTTTTTATTATAAGAAGATTGAAGCTTCATTCAGTACAATGATGTTTTATATGAAGATATATTTAACGAAATGAGTTCGACGCCAATCATCTTCGAGACAAGCAAATTCAAGCCTAAGACGGACAGAGTTCGTCGCGGTCGAATAAATGTTTCAGGTTTTTCGCGAACAAGAGTTTCGAAAAACATAAGCGAAACATCGTTTAATGACGAATATTGTATATAAATTATATTAATTATAGTTTAAGGTCTCTCAATGAAGTCAATGTATTTTTAGTAGAGCAATTAAAATTTCCGTGTTAATTTATATCATAAATGAATACAATATATTTCAGTGTTGTATTGGACCTCGTACGAAAATCAAGGCAACCGTATGGCAGGACTTGCAATGATTAAATAAAAAAGTGCTGTTCCTAAATGGCTTTTTTATTTTATACCTTCAATTCATAAATAATTATTTTTTACCTAGAAAGTCAAAATAACATTGTCATTTTAAGTCTGAAAATGGTAGTTTGTTAAAATTGTTATTCTTATTATTCAATGTAAGATAGTTTTGGCATCAATAGACCATTTTTTATACAGTTAGTTTGATGAAAAATGATATATTTTGAAGTCTTTTAGAATAAAATAAATTATTTGAGCATTTGATACAATGTTTTATTTTATCTATTTACATGAATTTTATTTACATTTTATATATTTTCATTAGTTTATAAAAATACTAATATAAAGATAACGGAATCATCTTTAAAAGAACTCTGACACGCCATCTATAGATATCATTACTTAGCATGTAATTTTAAACTGAAATAATGTTATTGAACAATAATATACAAAGGGTTTATTTACATCCAATAATAAAGTTAAAATTTTAAATGTATTATTTTTACATTTTTCCAACAGAATTTGAAAATTACTTTAGATTTAAATTCATTTACATATTAATACTTTAGTATTTTCGCCACTAAACTTACCATGTTAGCATATTGATTGTTATCTATATAAAAGGCTTATTTTTAAATTCTAAATGATGGTACATCTCATAAGGATATATAAATAAAAATAAATTGTCAAATATAATTGCCAAATATATGGATACATTTGAAAATTTAAAATAATCTTTTTCATTACGATTACCTTTAATTTTTTCTGCTATTATTTAATTTCATTATTTTTATCAATATTTGTACTTGTATTTTTCTAAAACAGATTATTTGTTAAAATTACTTAAACCAGATATTGTTCACAACTATGTAAAGATATTTTGATATTTAACGTAAGTCTCTTATCTTTTCATAGAAGAGATTTAAACTTCATAGTCTCTTATTATCACTTTTAGTAGTTTCCTAATTAGTTCTGAAACCATTATTGAAAATAAAATTTAACAGACAAATTTGATTAAACAGTTTAATGTAATTTGGTTAAATGAAAATTTCTTGAAATAATTGTGAAGAAACTCGAAAAATTATGAGAAACAATGCTGCATATAAAAATGAATTATAAAGAAAATAAAATTTATTTTATTATTGAAACTGCATTTAAAACATTTTTGGAGATGATATTTTTTCTACAAAATAATAAAATAACATCTTTAAATATAACTCTTTTTTTTCATTGTAATTGACTTTTAATTTATTTTAAATTTAGTTTTCAAAATTCAAATTTATTTTGACTGTTGGAAACTTTTTTTATGATACTTTAATTTTTCATTCAACACGAAAATTTAGGAAAACCCTGTCTGCATATTTAACTTTACATTAATTAACGTGAAAATAAGCGAGCTGCAGTATTTTTGACCAACAGACAAAGATAACCAAGCGACGGTTTTGTTAATAAACAGAGGTCCTAAGATGCGTGCCCACTTCTTCAAATAATATAAATAGAACAAGCAACTATAAAACATTTTTCTTAAAATTAAAAATGTTCACATATACATTTTTACGAATACTTTTAAATTTCAATTTCGTAGTGATGAACGAAATTCAATTTTTTGCATTCTTTCTTACAAACTAAAATTTAAAAAAAAAAAAGAAATATTTGAACAAGAAAATATTTTCCCCAAAAAATATGTTTGTGATACAATTTATAGTTTTAGGAAACATTAATATTTCATTATTTTTGAATTTTATTGTGCAAAGATTTGTCGTACATTCGAAAAAAAGAAGAAAAATTTGGATTTAAATTGATTCTCATCGAAAACGGAGTGTTAAGAAATAAAATTCCGTACGTTAAAAATGTTCAAAATCGTTAATTTGTAACACAACAAAAAATTTCAGTCCGTTTAAATTTTATGTTTGAGTCAAAGTATTGGAAACCAATTTCAATTCATTGCATTTTTATGAAGAAAAAACAAACATTAAACATTGTTTGCGTACGATTTCATCATAAAATAATAAAAATGTTCTCATTCTTACCAGAATAAGAAATATAAATTTTTCAAACTAATAAATGAAATTATGTTAGTCTAAAGTATTCTGAAAAATTCCAAAAAGCATTCATTAAAATAAATTTACGTTAAGTTCTCTATTTCTAGGAAAACTCGAAAACGATGTTCATTAATACACTTATTAAGGAGTGTTTTTTCAAAAAATCGATAATATCACAATGATTTTTTATGATACTAATATAGATTGTAAACCTGTTTCTCACGGATTTTTAATTCTGGTCTTTATTACTGGGATTTCGCGGTTACTAAAAGAATTAAAAATACTTGTATAAAAAATGTAAATAAATAAAGTAAACAATGATAACCAATTTTACTTTCAAATGTTTGCAGCTAATAAATTTTCAAAATAATTTTGTTTGTCGGTTTTTAAAAGGTCGGAAACATCGCTAATCGAAATTATAAATATTTTTTTGCTTTAATCCAGTTTTAGCTGATTTTATTATCAATATTATTAAATATAACAATGTGCTTCTAAATTATAAAAAATGAACTATGATTTTTCAAATGTATTGAATTTTAAAAAGTATAATAAACAATTTTTAAATGTTCAACTTATTTTCTTTATGATCAGGTGAAAAATCTCTAAATAATATATTGTGCAGTAATGGCGAGAAGTAGTCAACTATCATAAATTAATTCATCTCCTACATCATGCAGTTTAGTTGTTTCCTTATCACCAAAAAACTTGAGTGCAATTTAAATGAATGGAACAAAGATAATATAAATAACACTGTCTTGTAGAAATTAAAAATCATATGATTCGTTAACAGAGCAAAAACTAAATTATATTCTTTAAATAACATTTTATCAAAAATGTTTACTTAAAGTTAACTCTTTATTCTTTCATCCCATTAAAAGAGACGACACAAACATTAGTTATTATTGTTGTCACAGTTTTGTAGATCACATTTTCGATAACGGTCTTTTTATATTCTTCTTCAGTAATATTTTTATGTTTATTTTAGTAACAGCCATATCATCTTTATCGATCTCTAAAGAATTTCGTGTTAACTCGTTATATTTTTTTTTATTATGTAATTTCTTTCCCAGCTGTGTTATTGTTATTGGCTGATACTGAGCTGATTCTTCCGTTTCCGAACATTTCCGATTTCTTCCTTTTTTTATTTGAATGTTTTTGAACGAGGCAAAAAAATACTGTTCAACCTGATGCCTTCAAAAATTTATATTTATGATATGCCGTAATCATTTAAATTTTTTTCTCAAATTGAAAAATTGAGCATGTTTTTAAGACTTCATTACATTTGGAATAATCTTTTTTCGCTGTCAAATACTTAGTATCTTTTGAATTAATTTTTTCCTGATACATTTTTAAACGACCTATTTCTACGTAAAAATTCAAAGAAGATATTTTTATCTCTGCAAATTCTACCAAAAATCCCCAAAAAAATAGTATAAACAACGTTTTCTCACAATTTCTAAGAATGAAACTCAGTATTTATTATTGAATTTATATTTGTTTTTTCATTTTTTATAACTTCTAAAATTTTTAGTATGCCTTAGAAATATCTTCTTAATATTAAATTTAATCCTGATCTACACAAGCTAAAATATCATATTAATTTACACAAGCAA